>VUQG01015633.1:5557-19906 GCA_015106755.1 Etia nguti | reverse complement strand
GGCCCCCCCTAAAAAAAAAAATTAAAAAAAAAAAAAAAAAAGATTTTGGAGTAGCTTGTCAAAGTCCGGATTTTAATCTGACTAAGATGCTTTGGCATTTTTATTTATTTATTTAAAAGGGACAGCGTATATTAATAAACACATCACTGTAAATATTCCAGAATTAGCCAGAGGGCTGCTTTTCATCTGTAGTCCCTGGTAGGTCCATCAGACAAGAACACATAAAATTACAACATGAAAATCCACAGTACAAAGAACAATACAATACAATAAAACAGCACAGGACAACAAATACATATGAAAAGCATACAGCATCAAATATGACATATTAGCATAAAATGAATGATCACAGATCTGGTTCCTCTTTAGCCGTCATTTGAGATGGGTTTTAAATGTGATGAAAGATTGTAAATTCTCTGTAAATTCTCTACAACTGGAATATTATTCCAAATCTCACTACCTTTAACTGTTAACACCTGATTGCTGTAATAGAGGCTCTGGTTACTCTTAATATTAATATTAAAAGTTAAGAATACTAATGTTCAATTTTAACATTAACGAACTCACCCAATGAGGGTAGAGCAAGTCCATGTATTTTCTTATAAATAGAACAAGCAAATATATTCATTTATTTCTTTCTTTTTTAAATTTCAAACTTAAGCTATTGTATTTCTGAAGTATGAGACAATAATGGGTGGGAAAAAAGCTTTAAGATGTTTCTGCTGGTTCTAAAGTAGTAATACTTGCCATGGACCAATTAATGAAACAGTATTCTATATGAGAAAAGATCATAGAGTAGAGAAACGTTCTAGCTGCATTTACTGGCAGTGATGATCTAATTTGCGTGAAATTGTGTAGGTTGACATGAATGATTTTAGACCTTAAACAGGCCATTCATGTTCAAAAACCCCTCAGTGTGGCTGAATTCAAACAATTCTGCATAGAAAAGTGGGCCAAAATTCCCACTTGATTGCAGTTCTTGCTTCCAGGGGCGGCACAGCCAGTTTTGGGGTAATTACATTTTGCTACAGGGCCAGGTAGGTTTGGGTAGCCTTTTTCAATTTCGTATTTATTTGAAGATCTGAAACATGTGTGACAAATCTGCCAAGAAAACAAAAAAAAGAGACCAAGAAAGGGGCAAGTACTTTTTCTCAGCACTGTAGATTTATAAAGTTGAGGATTTAGCAGGTGGCCTGCTAACTAATAATATGCAGTAGCATCAAGAGATCCTTCACTACAGTGTTATTACAGCATAAGACACAATACATATTGCAACACAAAATTACATTTATTTTCCATGTTTTTGCTGTAAGGTTAATGTGGTCATAACCCAAGTAGATATGTAACAAGTTGTCTCTTATTTGTTTTAAAGGGGCACAGAAAACATAAATGGTGTCCAGCAGTTATCAGCACTTGTGTAATAGCACTTTTAAATTAATTTCTTTTTAGTATGCTGCACTCCTCTTATATACTAAAATACAGTAGTTTAATTCTTCACTTCAGTCCATTCTTTGCCTTGCCTTCTGCACCTGACGTTTACCCCCCTCTCCTCTGCAGCACCAAGGCAGTCAGCAGGTATCACACTCCTTTCCTGGTGGACCGCTACAAGAAGCTGCAGCAGCTCCGAGAGCAGCTGATGCTGGACTGCCAGAGGGAGTGGACCAATTTTCTGGAGTATGACAGACACATGCGCGCATACACACATGCATACGCACGCACAAGCCTAACTTTAAACTAGGCTGGAAAAAAATCTGAAAACATGCCAGTCTGTGGTTCAGAGGTATGCCTCCACAGCTCTCAGCCTGCCAGAATTAGTCTGTTTTAGTCAAGTACACCGTCAGTGCTGTCTACTCAGAACACTTCAAAATCTCTTTTTCTTTCTCTCTACAGTCAGTTTGGGGAGCACTACCACACCATGAAAAGGGCTATTAGTCACCTAGCAACCATGGACTGTCTCTTTTCATTGGCTGAGGTGGCTAAACAAGGGGACTATTGCAGGTGATGTCCTCTCACGATGACCATAAATATTGATGTATGTGTTTGAGTATGTAAGTTGGGTGTGTGCATGTGTTTTTATGTGTGGGATACACTGTATGTGTGTGGTTCGGGGTCGTGTCGTGTCCTATAGTCTCAGACAGGTTGTGTGTGGGTGTGTGCACCCCGCTCAGCAGTGTGCTCTGCCAGAACTCCAACATCTCTCCCACTCACTCACTCTTTGCCTCTCTCTCACTCACACACACACACACACACACACACACACACACACACACCTTTATACTATGCTGCAAATTTCAGGATTGCTTCTTCTCACATACTACTACCTCAGGCCCTCTTTCCATTGTATTTGTATGTCCTACTTGTCATTAGTTTCTTTGACTGGAAATGTTACGTTCTGTGTGTTAAAGTTGATATTGTTGGCTTTTTTAACCCATTCGACCAAGAAATCCTCTTATTTCTCTATTAATCGAGAAATAAAATGAGAAAATTAATTAAGAAAGCATGTCAGACACACGGGAAAAACTAGTGCACTCCCACATTTGTCTGCAGCCTCACGTCCATCAATTTAGTATCCAGGGCTCCAGATTAGGTGTTAATAACAGGAACCTCTGCCATGTATGGTTCGTTATTCTCTTTCCATGTGGGACGTAAGGCTCCAACTTGTGACAGCCACCCATCTTATGCCTGTACCCATGAGAGACCCATCTTTTGTAGCTCTGCTAGCAAAGTCCTGATCAATATTTTATTTGGTCTGAACATCTTCCACTTCCCTCAAATTATGGTGTCCATTTGAGGGCAGTCTCTGTTATCCTTTCAGGACCTGTCATAGCAATTCTTTGTTTTTCATGGGAGATGTTTATACAGGCACTTATACTCTACTTTTCCATGTGTGAGCATTTGTTTGGAGGGAACATGTCGCATATGTGACATCCATTTTGGAACAACTTGATTGCTCGGATGTCATTCTTGGTAATGCGCCAGATTCAGACCGTATAGAAGGATGCACTTCACATTGCCGTTGTAGAGTCTTATCTTTGTCTTCTGTTTGAAATGCTTGGATTTCTAGATGGAGCGGAGCAATGCTGAAAGCACCCTGTGCCTTATTGTGCTATTAACGTTTGTTGTGTGAACATGCCAAGATCTAAAGAGGACTTTAAGGTGATTTAGAGTAAAGAATGCGGTTGTCAATGTGTCTGGCAAGCGATTTTCTGTGGGACTGGCTGCCCCAGCAAATTGAGCCAAAGAGCAGACTGTTTGATACAAAAAGAACCCCAAAACGTAATCAGCAGAAATGAACTCTTCCAGCTGGTTGGTGTCAGAGCGCATGTGTAAGAGCCCTCTCTTACACTGCACAAGCTGGACAAATACAATGTGCACGGGATATCTGCCTGGAAAAAGTATTTGCTGTCCAGAAATAACATTAGAGAAAACTGCAATTAGACTATCAACATATAAGCAAAGCAACAGGACTTTTGGAATAAAGTGTTCTGAACTAATGAATGGAAGATGAAGAGAACAAGAAAGATAAAGGGTCATTGTAACATGAGATATGTTTGGCACAGACCAAATAACGTTTCAGGAAAATGGTCCCACACCAACTGTGATGCACTGTGGATTGAATGTTTTGTTTTGGTTTTGCTTCACCGTCTCAGACTCTGCAGCTTGCAGTCATTGATTCAGCTATGAATTATGCATAATTTCCAAGTGCTTGCAGATAATGAGAGGCCATCTGTCCAAGAGCTGAAGTTGAACAGGAAGTGAACATATCAATGTTGTAATAACCCTAAGAACACTAATCTACCTCTAGAAGGAAAAAAAAACAGGCTTGATCCACATCGAAGTGTTTTGGGAGGATTTGTAGATGCAAGAAAATCCAGGCAAGAAAATGCAAACATCTTACAGCTGAGGTCAATGAGTGGTGGACAGTTATGCAAACTGCCAGCAAGAAGTTATTTGTGCTGAAGGAACAATTCTAGTTTTTGAGCTCAAAATGTACTCAGTCTTTTAACATAAGAATATCACTCCCACGGATATGTGGATATTTTCTATTGAATAAATAATGAAAAGAAGCAGTTTTACTCTTGGTAAAGCAAATCTTCCAAAGTTTTCCCAAATGATGATAATTTTTGTTTTATTTATAGTTTTTTAAAATAAATAATAAAGTTAACATAATTAAGTGTTGTATCGATTTCCACTGCAATCCTAGATAGTAGAATATTGTTACTATGTAAATTATTATTAAAGTATGTGTTTATATCAGGTTTTTTTTTAATTAAATGAGTATATCCTCTCTTCTTCTTCTATTCTTTAATTTTTATTTTTAGTTATACAGATTTGCCTTGAAAATTCTTTGTCAGTAAAGCTTAACATTTACTCTGTACATATTTGTCTTCACACTCTGTGTGGGTGTGGGTGTGTGTTCACACGCCTAACTGACTGCTCTGTTTTTAGGCCAGAGGTGTGTGACAATAAGCACCAGATTATGATCAGGGATGGCAGGCATCCTGCTATTGATTTACTGATGGGAGAGCACAACCAGTATGTGCCCAACCACACTGAACTACAGGTAAACACACACACACACACACAGGCTCATTCAGAGAACTTTGAAGAAAAAAAATGCCAAGCCAAAACATACACAGACATTTGCCTGCTCGATAACACACTGAGACCGTGCTGAAACAAAACTGCAAAGGCACACAGACTTTGTCTTACACATGAATACGCACATAGACTTGCATGAAACCACACAGATACATGCATACACACACACATGCTTCCTAGCTCAGCGCTGGAGTGGGTGTAGGTTAATCTTATAACAGAAGCACAAGCCAATAGGAAGAGAAGCCAAGCTTTCAGTCCACCCACAGCTTCAGCTGTGCAGGACAGCATGCAAATATCTTTTTCTGTCTCTCTTCTCGTTTGCCTTCTGTCTATGTCACAGCTATTATCCTCTTCTCTCTCCCTCCTTTTAGGGTGATGGCAGGAGAACAATGATAATCACTGGGCCTAATATGGGGGGTAAGAGCTCCTACATTCGCCAGGTAGCTCTTATCTGTGTAATGGCTCAGATGGGCTCATACGTCCCAGCCTCAGCGGCCTGTGTGGGCATACTGGATGGCATTTACACCAGGTACAAGTACAAGCAAAATCTTGTCTGTGGACATATTTTGTCAACCATGTAGCATCACAGTCATATAGGCACAGTCACTCTGCAGGTGTGTAGTTGGGATCCAAATGTGAGCCGATTTAAAGGTGGCTGCAATCTGACAACTTGGTACTAAGTAAAGGGAGCTGAAGGTAAAAGTCTTAGTTTTTCCACATGTTGTGAGTCTGGCATTACAGATAAGTCGATCTACAAGGGAGCAACAGTATAATATCTAAACTACTTCAGAACTAAAGGAAAACAATATGTTACTTTGTGTTTTGAAAAGATTGACAAAAAATAGAAATGCTTAACTTCTTTAGAGAAATGCTGTTATTACAACATCGGGAACATGTCTTTGTTTTATTGAGAGAGTTTAAATTTGCAGTTTTCACACTTTGCAAAGTCATCTAATGAGCCTTACTAAAGTCTATGGCAGACAGGCAGATATTATTTCCGAAAATAATTTTCTAACTTTTCAACTTTGTCACACTCTCATTTTATTGTCTTGCTAAAAGACCAAAATAAAAAAGTTAATCATTTCAGAGGAGCAGGAGATGAATAAAAGCAATCATTTGATTCAGCTTTGAAGGAAAAAGAACACAGCTTGATTTTTTTTTTTTTTTGTAAGCAGTATCTCAGTGACACCAGTGCATAGACGTTTGTTTTCCTCCTAAGCGTGTTAAAGACGGAAAAACCATATAGACTGGCACATTAAGACTTAATATACATGTGTAATACCAAGTCTGCTATTGAAATATCACACAACAAGACAATTACAGGGCGGTGTTTCTTTGAGTGGGTTGTTCTTGCTTTGCCTCTGTTGACAGTAAGATCAGGACAATGATCCTGAAAGCTCTGACTGAGCACAGTTTCACTTCTGAATGCTTTGTTAGTACAATTAAACAAAACAGATAGAGGTTACTGTGGAGACGACTTGACACACACAAGAAAAAGTAATCGAACTGTTACCCTAAAAGCACGTGAGCTACTGTGTGTCACCTTCATTGTCTGTGAAACTGTCAAGTTTATTCATAGGCCAGACAATCACACTTATCCCTTCTAATCCTATTTTTTTCCTCACAGCACAGGAGGAAGTGTGTAAAGGGGGAAAAGATGAAATAGAGTTGTATGACAATGCTGGGTCTATTGTTCCATCAGAGGTATATAGCAGAAACCCTCGGCAATAAGGTTTTGTTGAAGACCTTTTTTTTTTCGTGCTGGTGATTATTCTCATTATGAGGAGAGTAGAAGTAAGCTCTGCGTGTAATATTTAGTCCTGACTACATGTTTAAATGAAATAGAGGCCAATACACAGTCTGCGTTATTCTGCCTGTGCTGCGCTATGTGATTAGACCTAATGGCTTGCAGATGTGTGTAATTGTCTTTTTTGCGGCTTTAGGCATGTTCGTAAGTATTAACCCAGTGGGAGCCAGAGACAACAAGTGTGCATATGTCTGTGTGTCTGTGCATGTGCACTCCTAATTATATCCTTGGAAGAAACATTCTGGGGTTTTTAGGTTTCACATTAGCCTAACAAGGTGATTTTGACTGGTCATTACATCTGTAAGGGGCCAGTTTTGTTGTCATTTCCTGGGTTTACGTTTATCACAGTGATGGATTTGGTGAATAGACAAAAAGACCTGAACTGATACACGTGTTGGTTTATGTACAGTTTGCATGAACTAAAAATAAAAAATAAAAAGATGGCCGTTTCATTAATGCCCTCTGATAACCCTTTGCATGGCTTTCAAGAACACCAGTTTTATTTTAGTTTTTTAGATACCTTGTGCACCATAAATTTTATTACCCCTCAGCTGTAAAAGGCTGATGGCGGACGCACAGCATTGACATCAAAGTTTGTGAATGCGATAACTCTAGAACAAAGCGACAAAGGGGTTTCAAATTGATATCATAGGTGTATCTACTAAAAATCTTTGGCAAGTTCGAATCTCAGTGACCTCAGGGTCAGGTGTCAGAGGTCAAATTATCTGAAAATCTTGCAAATGTGATGACTCAAGAACAAAGCGACATAGGAGTTTTAAATTGATGCAATACGTGTATTTACTAGGAGGGTACCAAAGGACACAGTAAGCATGCTACAGATTTTTTTTATCATTATAATTTTTTTTAATCTGTACACTGGCTTGTATTTTACTTTAAAAAAAAAAAAAAATGAACAAAACCGATAAAAGCAATTTTTTCAGAGTTTGAAATAATCATTATGTCTCGTATACTGGGCCTTGGTGACAAATGCCAGCTCAGTTTCAGGTAAGGAAGCTGAGCTGAATTAATGGATGGCTCTGCTGTGCTCACTGTCAGAGCCATCCATTAATGATATCCAGTTTCTTTGACATGAAGATCCAAGAGTGAAAAATCGATCTAAATCTGATACTGATGTAAAAGTTTTTAGATCAGTCTCAGATGTTACTGGTGCGTAGAGCACGACCGATATAAGATTTTTAAGAATGATACGTTACTTTGTGATATAAAAGTACAGAATACTGGCCAGTATTCTTTTTTCTTTTAGACTGCGTAAACAGATTTTCCTAACACTTGTTCATTTGTCTATTTATGAGTCATTATAAAGATAATACGACAGTGCACTTATTACACTTACTACTCTTATTACACTCTGCTTTATTTGTGGCATTTCAAACATTGTTGCCAACTGTGAAGTGCCCTCTGGTGGACAAACTCTGTAGCAGCAGCACTCATGACATGGTTGAAGGGTGTTTCTGCCATCTCTTCTTTACGTTTTAAAATGTAGAATTTGTCAGTTGTTAAAAATCTGCCAAAATCTCGGCAAATGGCTTATATCTGTTGATATATTGGGTGTGTTGTTGAATTAGTCGAGCTCATGCTATGTTTAGTATGAGTATCTACCTCTGTAAAACATTATAATTTATATGACAAAAAAATAAGGAAAAGTATAATGGGTCCATTTGAAAGGCACAACAAATAATTTTAGGGCTGAAAAAGAAAAGCTCTAGTTTTCGGTTACAGGTGATGGTTGTTTATGGATAAGACTTTTAAGCAAAGGTCAATTAGCGTCAGCTTTAGAGTAGTGAGCCATACACCAGCCAGTGAAGGTCTATATAAATTAGTACAGAGCTGTGCATGTGTTTGACCGTGTGTGCCTCTGGTGTTTAGTGAGGTATTTGATCAGGTTTGGGGGTTAATATAATCACCCTGATTCAAACAATACAACTAAGAGCTAATTAAGGTCCACAGGGAAAGCGCACCCACATTGTATAATCCATCCTGTCTTCACCTCCTATGCAACCTCTGTCGTCCTATCAGTTTCTAATTGGACTACTTGGCCTCCCTGTCAGAGAGTCTAAGTTGCTGAGGAGAATCTGTCTTATAATAAACGCTCAGTCAATTCCCACTGCTGTGTCAAGCATAATAGGTGCAGCACTGGGAATTGCTTCATCTTTTGTGTGTGTGAAAGATATTATGCATTTATGAGTGTGAAAGCGAGCCAGGCAAGAGCGAGAGCTTGAAAGTTTTATTTGAGTGACATAAGCAGACTTGTGGGTTGGGGATAATGAGATGGTGCGTAGGTGTCTAATGGGATATCCTGTCTGAACTGATCGGGGTGATTGATTATCAATGAGGAGAAGGAGAATAATCTG
The DNA here is from genome assembly GCA_015106755.1 of Etia nguti. Lineage (NCBI taxonomy): Eukaryota > Metazoa > Chordata > Actinopteri > Cichliformes > Cichlidae > Etia > Etia nguti. The sequence goes on along the minus strand of VUQG01015633.1, from coordinate 11,125 downwards.
GATACTGCTTTAAAGCTGTGTGCTGCCTCACAAGAGTCTTGTTTGAATTTTTCTGCCCACTCCACTAAATCTGTGTGTGTTTTTGTTCTTTTGCAGACTTTGGTAGAGTGACTTTATCAGCATGGAGTGTGTGTCTGTCTGCGTGTGTGTGCACGCGCGCGCATTTGTTTCCAAGTGGCTGGCAGATGCATGTGTGTGTATTCGTGTATGCAGCTGCTGTGTGTGTTTTCTTGTTGGTTTTTAGTCCTGAAGGTTATAGAGCACATTCATCCATCCCTTCATGGTTGTTATGGAAACAGCAAGAGGAAGCTGAATGTAAAACTGTATTTTGAAAAGACCTTTAATCGACCATGGACTCCTAGCAGTGATTATACCGTGTTTTACACAAGTCTTTCTCACGCTCCCCTCCCTTTCTGAAAGCGCAGCTTTTCTGCATTTTTCTTTTTTGGCTCCAGAAATGTGGATATCATCCTCACAAGGCCTCACAAACGGCACCGAGTGTTTTGCTGCCAACCGGTCTCTGTGCAACATCAGCACCTTTGTGGGTGTACACATGTTGATCCTGTGGAAAGATGCTGTATCCTGCATCGACTCATTTGTTCCTATGAGTTTTTAATAGTGCTGCAGTGTCAGAGAGCCTGTGCCATCTTGTAGGCGGTATACAGAGCTGGTAAGGCCTTTTGTTTTCTATAAGACCTGGAAAGTTTAAATCACACAGGATTAAATTCTGCAGAAACCCATGAAGCAGAATAGTAAGGCAAACCCTGAGAATAACCTGAAATCATTTACAAAATATTAAGTGTTGACATACTTATATCAGTTTTTTTTCAATCTTTATAAAAACATGTATTGTTTTATTTTTTTTTTCCTTAGAGGGATCCCATTGGCTTACACAGGGTAGTTGCGTCTTCTGAAGTCCACATATCCAGTTAGTTTTTCAACAGTGACACATTTGTCCTTGTAGTTTTGCCCCTGTACACCATCACAGCGGATTTTAAATCAGACAAACAAGGAATGATTGAAGTGTAGGTCTTTAGGTTTAATTCAAGGAGATTAAAAAAAAATTGCATCAACTGTTTTTCAGTCGCAAACTGAATTTTTATACACAGTCCACCATTTTCAGAGGCTCAGAAGCAATTTAATAATTGATTGACAAGCATTTTGATGGGCACCTGAGGTTTATTCCCTCATTATTCCATGAAAAAAAAGCAGATAAAAGATATTTATTGGATTCCAAGTGTTGAACTTACATTTTGCAGCTTTTCACTGGACTCCTCAATGATTGATGAGCTGATGTTTATCCAAGTGAGGAAGGCAATCCTTTGGGTGAAACCCCAATATAAATTTATTAGAGGGATGCAAAAACTTTTGGATTTGCCAAATCTTCTATCTGGTACATTCTAATGACAAAGGAGGCACACGCTGGCCTGAAAGACCACAGAAGATAACTAAAGTGCATGATGACAGACTTATTTCCACGGATAAAAAAAACCCGGCAGCTAACCAAGGGAAGAAGTTGTCAGGGAGGTTGGGGTACAATCAGGTAATGTACTTGGCAGGAAGGTGCAAACCACTGGTTCACCTCAAAAGCAAGAAGACCAGAATAGGCTAGAAAACATCAAATCTTTAATCAAATCAAACTACAATAAACTTATTTCTGAATTATGAGAAAAGCATAAAAAAGATAAACGCATCATGATCCAAACCGTACCACATCATCCGTTAGCCATGATGGAGTTAATGTTATGGCATGTGCATGTGTGGCTGACAGTAGAACTGTGTCACTAGTGTTTATATATGATGTGACTGCTGATAAGAAGTAGCAGGATGAATTCTAAAGTGTACAGGGCTGTACTTTCTGCTCAGATTCAGTCAAATGCTACAGAATTGTTGGGGCAGAGCTTCACAGTGCAAATGATAATGACCCAAAGCATACTGAAAAAGTAACCCAAGAGTTTCTCCGGGTAAAGAATATGTCAGCGAGGAGTTATCGTCATTAAATGGTTATGTCAGGCACACACTTCTGGCTGTGAGAAACCTCATTCACCCACTATTCAAATCCTCTGTTTTCAAGGGGCAGCCAATCAGCATTCAGTGACAAAAAGATAATGATGTTGTTGCAAAGTGAAAACTTCTAATAAGTTGCATTTAAAATTTAGATGTTTCTCATTTTCAGTGGCAGGGAGGCAGCTCCATGGGTCCAACTCTTTTGTGGGTGCAGTCTGTTCCTATCTGTTTTTTGATCAGTCATAGGAAAGGAAGGCTCAAACAAGTATGTGAGTCATTTCTTTCTCTGTGCTTTCATTGGTACTGCTGCTAGAATTCAATCACAAATCCGTTTTCTTGATTTGTGTTTGTCAGGAAGTATTCAGACATTCTGATAATTTTTTAAAATAACATAAAAAAATCAACTACCTCATGCATTGCTAGGATTACTGCTGGAACTACTAAAACTCCAAATTTGAGAAACATTGCTACAAGGGAACAAAAAAAAGAAATGGCAGCAAAATTCTCCCCACAGACAGAACAGTCACCCCCCTCAGCTTTGTTAAGAAGAAATCGAATAAAATCATTTTCTGAAATACTGAGTCTGTATAAATAAAACGCGGCTAAAGATGATTTAACTTTAAATTAATAGAACAGGTTGTAGGTGAGTGAGCAGCTTGCAGCAAATAAAGAATATAAAACCCTAAACACCTTTAACATCGACTGTTTAACTGTTTAAGGATATTATCTGACATGGAAAAGGCTTTTTTCCCTTTTAGCAAACTTTTAAAAAAGTTGTATAATAGAAGTTTGTAATAGTCATGGAAAATATACTTTTCTTTTCTTTTTTAGAAAACTACATATACTGATAATGCTTCACTGCTTCTTTTAAAATATGGGATGATTTTATTTTTTATTTTTTTGAAAGCAATCTGAATTAAAGACAGATCCACAAGTGTCAGAAAAACACTTGAATCTAGCTCAACATGTTTACTTGAAAGGTGTGAGGTGAAAATAAATGGAGTCTATTTTCAGGATCAGTGTTTTTGGCTAGAAAGGAGGACTCAATCAGACCAGCAGGACACCCAGCTGGTGGAGTGTTGCTGTGTTTCTGTGTTCATCTGTGGACAGAGTGAGTGTGTAAACTGCTTTGCCCTACGCATTATACATCTGGTGTAATTTCCTCTGAATTTTAATCATGCATGCAGATACAACCTTTATTTTAGAGCCTATCTGTTAGTGGATTTTTTTGGGGAAAAAATTAAGATATTGATGTTCTACCAATTTTTGTTTTAACATAGTTGTGATCAGAAAGTTGTGACAGTCTGCATATAAAAAAATAAATAAAAATACCTGAATTAAATTAGTTCAGTCTCCCCTTCAAGGTTATTTTCTCTTGCAACTTATTAACATCTCGAACTTCTACTTCCCACTTCTCACAGATTCACTATTGCTTGGTGAATCGTTTGCAGACAATTATGTGTCTTCCATGCAAACTACAACTGACCGCAGCAACTTCCTGGTGACCAAAGTAATTGGGAGGACGTCATAAGTTTATATGGCTTTCTTTGTGGTTAAAATTCCAGTCCTTGATAATTTTGTTACTGAAAACTAATTATTTGGTGTATTTATCTGTGTTTCAGGCCCTGTACAGACACAGATACTGCTAACCAAGCTTGGTAGTGTTGGCAGATAAATTAGCAGTCCACTCTTTCATCTAAATATGGTCATGTGTGGCTCCAAAAAACCCAATATGTCACTAGCCAAAACACTCATATTTAGGCTTTCAACTTTTATATAGAGTATTTCTGTATTTCAATAAACTAATTACCAGCTAAGCTTAAAGATAGTGTTTGTCATAGTGTTCTGTGGTAATAATGGACGTTTAATTCATCACTTGGGATCTAATAAAGTGGCTAATAAAATGCAGCAACATGTCTGCCACACCTCTCATCCGTAGGGCACGCAGTGTAACCATAGCAACACAGGTGTTAGATGCTCTTGTTGGAGGTTCATTCATAGACACCGAGCAGAACAGGAAGAGACAGATTTAGTGATGAGAAACACCGACTGCCAGAGAGATGTGGCATCTGTGATCCAGCTGGAGTCGAGTTTCTATCAGATGAGTCAATGATCTGTCTGTCAGTCTGTGTGAAAGCAAGAGCTCTCAAATTGGCCTTGTAGCTTGTGAAGAATTCAACACGTTGTCATAGCATTTTCAATCAGTAAATTTCTATTATTGTGGAAATACAGGTGGTCTTGTTATATGCTGAGCTCGCGTCACTGATGTATTCTAATAAATTATTGTAATGTAGCAAGAACATTTTGGTATTGTGATCCCAAATGTTTGTACTTTTTTCTGTCAGGCTTGCTGAAACGACTGGTTTTCGTTCCTAACTGGTCATACTGGTCATACTGGTCATCTCTTCTCAGTCTGATGGATGCAACCTTTTTCCCCTCATCAGAAAACTGGAGAAGTGACTGTCACAGAGATATTAAAAAGTGTGTTATGAATCTTGAATCTTTTATAGGTGTAGCAGCCCGTCCACTAAATGCTTTTAACAATGCTAAGAGTTGATTATGGCTTATTTAAATGTGAGTAATGTTCAAGCAAACCTTAGAGTTAGTTTTAATATCCGTGTGGCCATGATGTGTGAATAAATGAGATTAAAGAATTCATTTAAATCCTTTACACCATCAGCTACGTCTTAAAATGGGTTGATTTCTTTAACTTCTGTTCAGTTTCAGAAAAGGAGCCCCCCACTGTTGCTCTCCCGCATTATTCACACCCATCATTTCAATCTCTTGTTCTTTTTTTCAGTGCAGAAATGTTTCTCCTGGAATAAAACTGTGTAGGAGCAGGTTCACTGCGAGAAAAATGGCAGATTCTTTGTTTGTTTGTGGGTGTTTGTGGGATTTCTGGAAGAACAACAGCAGTTTGCAATCCATAATTGTGGACTGCATTAGTGGCATTAGTAGTTTTTTGTTTGTTTGTTTGTTTTTAATTCCAACTTCAGTGTGAGTCTTTTGTTTTCTTTTTTTAAACAGATCTGTCTTTTAGTATTTAATGCTTTCTTCCATGACCTCAACATATGCTTAAGTCCATGGCTTACCTTAAAAAGACATTATTTGTTAGCAGGCTGACTCATAATAATTTTTAAAAAATCATTAACATTTGGAGGCTCACAGTGCTTACTTGGGCATTTCACATCATAAGCTAATGTACTCCCTGTGCTGGTCCCAAGCCTGGATAAATGGAAGCATTGCATCAGGAAGGGGAAAAGTCAGTGCCAGATCAAACATGTGCAGCCATCCACTGTGGTGACCCAATGGGAAATGAGGAAATGGCCAGAAGTTTAAAAAAAATAAAATAAAGTTCACAGTACTCTATCCAGTCCTATGAAAAAACTAAGAACATCCCACCTTTAGCTTAAACAGCAAAGGTAATCACTTTCTGTGTGGCTTTATAAGCATCTTACATCGTTGTGGAGTAATTTGGTCCACTCTTTTTTTTTTTTTTTTTTTATATTTTTGTTTCTTTTTTTTTTGTTTTTTCTTTTTTGTTTTGTTTTTTTTACGTCC
>VUQG01015632.1:55147-71843 GCA_015106755.1 Etia nguti | reverse complement strand
TAGAGAAAATGTACAGCTCCTAATTTATAGACCACCACCCAGTGTAAGGTTTATGCCACAGCAGCCCTGAATCAACAGCACTGGTAACTACCAAAATCATTTTTTATGTATGTGTGGTTAATCTACCAGTGTGAATGAGCATTTTTATCAAAATTATATTTATAAAGCTAAAATATAATTATTGTTGTTATCCATGCATTTTTAAATGTATTTTTAAAGCAGAAAAAATAGGGGGAAAGGAGGGAATTGATGTAAACCTTCCAACATGTGATTTCTACCTTCATGCATCTCTCACAAGAAAGGAAGAACAGAGTTGGAGGAGAAACATGAATCAACATCACAGTGGCTTTATTTTAGATCGAGGCAGTGGCTGTTAATGCACTTACATTTAATGGGGAATCATTAGAAGACACATTTCTCTCTACTGATATTTTATCTTCAGCTGAACATTTTGCTTAGTCTCAGTCCCAGCTGTGCATTTGTCTCTTTCTCTCTACTTGCAATATCTTTAAGCGCTTTCAGAGCAGCAGGCATTTCTGGCTGCAGCTCCAGCAGTTTCCTAAATGCCCGTTTGGCCTCCTCCAATTCATTCACAATCTGGCATGCTTTGCCCAGCCGGTACCAGGCTTTGGCACAGCCAGGTTCCAGCTGAGTGGCTTTAGCGGCATTGGCCTTAGCCTGCTCTGGTTGGTTCAGTTTTAGCTGGCACAGGGACAAGTTTGAGTGGAGGTCAGCTTTCATTTTGTTGAGTTCTTCAGCTGAAGGACAAAGTGTTTCGACAGTTGTTTCTCTCTGCTCCTCTGCTTCATACTCCCATCCCTTTTTCGCTACATCTCTAACGTGACTACAGAGAGTGATGACTATTTTCATGGCCTTGCTGTAGCAGTCCGCGGCCCCCCACAAATCCTCGCTCCTGAATCTCACTCCACCCGTGTCCTTGTGTGACTTCACCCATTCCCATTTTTCACCAGGAGACATCTCCCAGGATTCCTTGCCTGGTGTGAAAGCTTGCAGTTCCACTGTGGCAAAAAAGGGAAGGCTTTCATCTGAGGGGTGGGGAACAGCAGCATCTGGTCCAGTTTCCAAAGAAGAAAGTTGTATCTGGGTAGCAAAATACAATGTTAAGACCTTTCATCATTACACGGTTGACAGTTAAAAACAAAACCAAGGATAAACATGATTTTATCAAGACAAATTAAAGATGAAGAGAAAGATCATTTGAACATTACAGTATTTACACAGGTTGAGAGAAATGTGTGTTCTAGGATGAGCTATCAAATAATAGTCCATCAGAAATTATAGATCAGTTTGAGAAACACTGTGGAGGTCAAGGAGTGCCAAAATTAAAGAAATTTAATACATCTATCAATAAGTGGGCAAATGTGTCACAAATTAATTAATGCTGAAATAACTAATTACATTTACAATTTATTGAAAGATCAATTAATTTTATTTTAAAAGTATTTAATTATTTCTCTGTTTAATTCATTATTTCATGGCACCAAATAAACTTTAAGCTTTTCTTATTTTCTGAAATTCACGTGTGTCCATCTATACATTTTTCTGCCTCATCCATCAAACTACAGAATACCGAAACAAAGACTTCAATACCCAGTTAAATCTTACCTCACATGTCTCCCCAGCTCTCATTCCCTCCAAACACGCCTCTGTGATATCACATTGACCATCCCCTAGCCTCAGTGTTGTCCAGTCACCTAGTGGGACCTGCAGCACAGAGTCTTTACACCTCACAAAGGGTGTGGCACCCGATTCAGTAAGTTCAGCGACGGACGGATCAGGCTGGGCTGGCAGCTTCTCACCTGTTTTTTCACATGCTAAATTCTCTGCTTCGTCATCGTTTACTTTGAGACACACTCGGACTCGACACAGCGAACCCAGCCTCGGACAATTACTTGATGAAAATGCTATAAGATACAAAGAAACATTTGTTAGCTGGAGTACAAGAAAACTCATCCATTATAATAAGGAACAAATGTTAGAAGAGTATCATACGTGTTACATCTCCTGAATCAGAAGCTGTCTGCTGACTCCCATTGTTTAGTCGCTTTAGCTGGACCTTCCAGAGGCCTCGGGGACACACAGAGACCCAGGAGGTGTTGTAAACGCTATCATGATCACCTTCAGTATGTAGTGTTTCTAGAGACAGATCGGGCTCCATCACTGGATAAAATAATAAGAAATAAAAGTTTACCACATGTTATTTACATACATTCACTTAAGACAATAAACAGCTTTGTAAGGTCACATGCCATGACCGTCTTTATTCTTCAACATAACCCGAACTCTTTTAGGCAAGTTTTCTCATTTCTTTAAGTAGTTTTCAGGAATATTTGTCCAGGTTTCTTATAGGACATTCAAAGCTCTTCTCTGGATGTTGGCTGCTTTTTAGAGGACTTGTGTGTTTTTCTATCTAGTTGCAGTGTGTTTGGGATCATTGTAATTCTGAAAAATTAAGCTGTTGTGAATCGGATGCTTTCAAAATGATATTGCACGATGGATCAAAATCTGACTGTACATTTTTGCATTTATATTTCCTTCAATTTTGAAAAATCCACAACACATCTGTCTCAAATGCCGCACAAAACCATTACCGAACCTTCACGGTGTTTTACAGATGGATGTCGACACTTACTGTACCTCTCTCAGGCCCTGTGTCAGGGCTTCGCTGGATACAACCTTCGGATGATTGTTCAGCTTCCGTAGATATATTATTTTTGTCGTGCACTTATCCGGTTTTCTAATTTCTTTTTAAGGACACACTGCAAGTCTATTAGATTTAAGCAACCATACTATTATTACTGCAATGTTACAAAGCTGACTGTTGACAACAATCACCAACAGGTCAGGGATATTCAACTAAGCGTCACCAATACTACTACTGATAGATAGCACTGTTTTAGCTAGCACGCATTAACACACCCAAGTAACGTTAGAACGATAACTAGCATCAGGTAGCTATCGTGCAAGTCCACAGGACCTGAATTTAACTATTCTACATTATACGAGCGACAGTCAATTAGTGCCTATAGCTCACAAACGTCCAACTTACCTTATATAAATGCGTAAAAGTTGGTATTTGCTATTCCATTAACCTAAAAGTTATAAAGCTGGCAAATTATCAGTGATGACACGAAAACAAACACCTAACAGTTATCGCTTTCTTCTTCGCTTTCTGTTAGTGCGGCGTCTTCTCCTTCTTCTTCTTCTTTGTGTGTAGTGGCGGATGGAAGGCAGCTGCTATGTTCCGCCCCCTACTGCACTGAAGTGTATTTATGTTGGATGTTTCAGCGTTAGCCAAAATGTAGGCCACTTTATGCCCCCTCGTGGGCCATGAAGGTATTGCAGGTGGGCAAAAAACCCCAAACAAACAAGCAGTCATGAAAAATTGGTTATTTTAATTATGTATATGAACTATGAAACACACCTGCCAGTTTAAATCTTTATTTGTGTATTGACCTTTGACTTGTACCAGTCAAGGTTAAGGGCTGTGTGTTCATCTGCCAGTATGAGTTAGGACTCTTTGAACACTATTTTCTCAGCTTACAAACAAAATCCAACCTTCTGATGATCTCAGATGAGGCTTTATGAAACAACTCATGTGTAACCTGCAAATATATTAACTACTTATATACTTCAAACGATTCAAATGAAATACTTTTTTATTACTTTTTTGGGGTAATAAAAAAAATTGTCAATATTACATGGTTCAGATCGTCAGGCAAATTTGAACATTAGACAAAGATAGCCGTAGTATTTACAGAATGGAGTTTTCATAACTGGAAATGAGTCTGACAAATATAAAGATGCAAATAGATTTTTTCACAGGACTGTATGTCTGGCACATTTCTGAAGTTCACATCTCAGAAGTTTTCTTGTTTTTTGCTTTGCTGTAAATGAACAGCTCATTCCTTTGCCATTGTGTAACCCAGGGTGGTCAAAATGTTTAGTTACATTGTCCAAATCATAGCCGACTTTAGATGTTACTGATCTTATGGTCCCACTGGCTTTCATTGTTATTGAATGTAATGGACTAAACTGTCAGCACTAGATACTCTGTTAAGCTCAAGCTCTATAAATATGCTTTACAAAACTCATATTCATGATTTACACCTCATTGTCTTTCACTCTCAACCCTACCAAAACATTTAGCACACAGAGTACCACTGGTGTCCCTGAGAGCACCAAAACATTTGTATTTTTAATACTACTAAATAATCAATTAGAAATATAAAATAATGAGGTCACATCATTACGGATAAAATTGATTGGTAAAGTCATAAAAAATGGAATGATTAAAAAAACACAAAAAACCCCCCATCATTGATATTTCACAATGCCCAGAACAGTAGGACGAGGTTTATGATGTACAGAATTTGAGAACTGCACCAAAGCAACTCAGAATATTTGAAAATTGTAAAGACATAACTTTCCAGTAGGGGTCTCTCTTTCACCAGCAATGTAACACAGCTGAGCTCAGTACAGTATGGACCACATTGTAGAACCATGCACACTTTATTCACCAGCTGAATGTATTTCACTTTCAGTTTGTTGGAATGTGATGTTTTTAAATCATGCATAAACTGTAGCAGCGTCCACATGAAATCAGAGTCAGAGAAAAGAAAAAAAAAAAGCTTTGTTTCACTGAGTACAAAAGACGAGACTATTTCATTGCGCTTATGGTATTTATTTTTTTATTGTAGAGGTAAGAATAATGGTGAAAGCATATAAAATTTTCCAAAAAAGACTCAAACATATGCTGTTAATCTGCAAATGTGATCCTAACAGGAGACTCCTAATTAGTTCCTCACTGAATTCACTTCAAAACTCTTCACACGGTCTGTCCTGTTCCAAGCTTTTAGCCTAGAACAGATTTAGTGATCACAGGGCTCCACTGCACATCAAGGACAATGTGGCTGTTAATATCACGTCAGCATAGAGTCTTTAATCTATACAGGAATTTTTATTTTTACACGGAGGTCTGAACCGGACTACTGTTGATGGATTGGGCAGGCGAAAAGATTCTTTCCTAGCACTCAGTGAAGAGAGGAAGGCTCATCATTAATGAGGACTTGTGGTTAAATAAGTAGTGCACATCTGTGGGTAGAGTATGTTATTTTTGCAAACGTGGCAAAAACACTTACAGCCTATTAGAATAGTCCAGAACATGTGATTGATTTCTGTGGGAGCCTTTTTTTGTGCTTGCGATTTGAGTGCAGTTGGAACCTGAAGGTATTTTTAAATATGAAAGTAGGTTAAGGTAAGGAGTATCATTGTTTTCAGAGAAAATAAACATTGTGCTCACCTTTAAGTAAAATTCAGCTTGGATCCTTTTTTTTTTGTTCATAACTTATAAAAATTGAGCAATTTCTTAGGTGGGTCATGGCAGGAAAAGTCAGACTACCACTGTTATAGTTCATGTCAAATAAAAATACAAACATACATAACTGTATTTTGATAAGTTTTATTATTAGTAGACCTTGGCATTCTAGTACTATACTTAGGCCCACCCACTTTCTTCTGCATATCCCAGCTCCCATGGTGGCGAGCATGTAAAGTTCACACTGAAGGGCTCCAGTAGGCCAGTGGATTTGAACCCAGGACCTTCTTGCTGAGAGGTGACACCCTGTCACCATCCCACCCCGGTGAGAGGAGATTTATATGAAAAGTTTTGGTTGCATTCTGGAAAAGAGCTGTTGTCCGGCTGGCTGTTGCATGTTTATAAAAAGGCTTAAAAATGTGAAAAAATGAAGCTGTCATTATACATTTATGACAACAAAATCAAGAGTGCGTCTGTTTCACCACCTCTTCATCTAACTCGCCATCTTTTCTGGTTTTCGCACACACAAACCAGAAGCAGAGCCTCTTTAATCTTTCTCCATCCGTTACCCATTCCAGTTCTTTCTCTTAACTCTCTTTGGATTCCGCTATCGACCCTCTCCTTCAACCCCCCTCACCTTCCTATTGGCTCCCACTGACTTCCCAGCTGGCCTCTTGTGAAACATCCCTGTGGGTAAGTTCAGAAGCATGTATCCCAGGCCGCTCGACGTTCCCTAGAAGGGCGGTAAAACCGGCTTCGAGTTGGGTTCCAGGGAACAGCTGCAACATCAGGAGCCAGAGCTGAGCGCTGCCAGGAGGGCTGGTACCACTTCGGCTCGCCTCTCCGAGGGGTTCAACATGCGTCATTCAGGGAAAAGGTGGAATATGACAGGTGAACACAAAAAGACAAATCTGCCAGGAAAGAAGAAATAAAAGAGAAAATCGGAACAAAGGAATACGATATAGACTGTGAAACTGCTTATAACTGGGTGAAGCCAGTGGAAGGTGATCATCTAAGAGGTTCTTGGCTCTTTTTTTGGTTTTTTTTACAAATCAGTTCATTGAGATTGTCTCCAGAGAATAAGAGAACACATGATAGCAAGAACGCGATCGCATTTGGCTTTCTTTTATATGAAGTGTTTGGAAAGTCCAGTTTCACCAAATAAATATTTCCACCTTTAACCTGCATTGTTTGTGTACGTGTGTTTATTTGTTAACTTATTTGTTAATCTCTGATTATTAGCAACAAGCCCCACAGTGGGTGCACACAGGTTACTTTTTGCCCCACATTTTATTTGTTCAGTCTGGTCATCCTAGACTGAAGCTCAGTCCTACCACATAACTCATCAACACTGCGCACTGATGAGAGAGAGAATCGGTTTGCCAGGCTCCAAAACTTAATTTCCCAACCATAAACGCTATGCATTGAGCAGGTCTAGCATTCTGCTTGTGTTTGTTTTTTCCCTCATGAAAGCGACGGCTAGCCTGCCTGTAATCCCTGTATCAAACATTCCCCAACACTCTCACACACACGCACATACAAAACCTCTGCGACCCTGGCCGGCCAGAGGCTAACTCGTAAACAGATCGGGCCACACGACAGAGTGTTTATCCCTCACAGGGAGAGGGACTGCTGCACACACTGCCGTCCCCGAGTGTTTAACCGGAGCTAGTTTTGCTCCCTCTGGACTGTTTGTTGTTCCTATTGAGAAACACTGACAATAGGATCAGATTTTAAAATGTTAGCTCAGTGTGAAGACAGAACTTTATACTAAGTGGTTCCCATGCTTGTCCACGCATGGGAAAGTCTAGATATACTAAAGGAAATCTCATGACTCCTCCACACTGTGACTGTGTTCAAAAATGATAAGTCAAAAAAAATGATAAGCCACAAACTTATTGGGCCATTGGGAAAAGAGTATAGTGTACAAATGTGGTGTCAATCAAAAGAGTGTGAGTTTATTAAGGTTTCCAGGTCAAGTGGAGATCAAGGCTGATCCTATGGCTGATTAGAGCCACTGAAATTATAGGTTCAAGAGAGCCGGTGAAGGGTGAAAGACATTGTTTTACCACTAACATGATGCATATTTGGGACGCTGTTTCTCTCACTGTCTTAGATGTGCTGCTTTCAGACAGATCAATACAAAGCAAAGGCGGTCTTGGTCCACAGCCTTGTAATTCAGACTGACTGCCAGCAGAATTGCACAAGAAGTAAAATATTGCTTTTCTCTTCCATTAGCAGTTATGAAGCATAGTCTGCCAGGTCAGAGCCATCTATCTACATTATAATGTCATGATGAGATTGCTTCAACTGCAAGGGAAAAGACAGGCTCTCGGTCGAATTCCCATGTAAGACATAGTATTGCTTGTGTGGCAGATGCGAGTGAGGCTGCTCATTAAAGTCAGGCTCCTCTGAAAATGTTACCTATACTACTTAGTACCAACATTAATAATTGTGACACTGGCACAAACTGCCATCAGGAAGTGAATGGTTTATGGCAGTTTTTGTGGACGTAGAGGAAATGCTAATAATGATTCAACACTTTTTTTCTGCCCACAATGTCTTCTGGTTGAACGCAGAAGTGCTTTAATCAACTGACCGATACCACCGCGTCACCATCTGACAGCCTTCCAGGAGATGTCAGCCCGATCACCTCCCCTGTTACTGAATGCAAGATTAGTCTGTGCACAAAAAAGGGCTTAAATTTTCAGATGTGTGTTCCTATAAGACCAGCTGAGTTGTACCTTATTGTTTTATGAGAGACTGTTACGCTCTGTTGTTTGAATGCACATAAATCCCTCTACTTGTCCATTTTCTCTACCAAGCGAAATTAATAAATCTGCTTCCTCTCAGAGACACACAAACACACAAAGTGTGCCACTGTGCTGCCATTACTAAACACATTTAAAACACAGCATGCTAATATATATGTGCCCACAAGCAACATGGGGAATCTGGCATTAAGTATGGCTAAATTTGCTTTATCTGGAGCTCAAAGAGGTTCCTTAACTCCATTATAGTGTTTCCCCCTGGGGGGGCGCAGTTATAGACTTGGAGCTGCCCAGCTTGCAGCATGAGTAGAAACCCAATGAGGGGAGGAGATGGCTATCGGAAGCCACAGGGCAGACTTTTTTTTTTTTTTTCTAATCAATGCACACACTGTAATGGGGCCTTCCTGTGAGGGGGCCTGAGGAGATTCTTTTGACAGTACTTTTATGTGTTTGTTTGCTGGGCTGTGTGTGTGTGTGTGTGTGTGTGTGTGTGTGGGTGGGTGGGTGGGTGGTGTGTTCACTAATCTGAGAGTCACTGAGGGCCATTAGCGTGCACACCAGCACACATCTGGATATACTTCTTCTCAAGCAGTTATACCTTCATAACGTCTGGCAGCCAGTGTGGCCTTTCAGTACCATCTAAGATAAAGCCAGTTAAGCCTCATAGCCCACCACCAGCGACTGACTGCCAAGATCTGACCACACACACAAATACACATACACCTGCCACCTGCTCTTGTCTTGCCATAGCTTTTATGCACGATATGTCCACCATTCCCTGTAGATAAAACATTACGTAGTCAGAGCAGTCAGTCTTTAAAAGGTGCTCCATTCTTTTTCTTTTTTATTCCTGGACTCTATTAGAACAGCTCTGAATGATTCAGAGTTCACAGTAATCCCTATTTATCTTAAACTGGGACTCGGTACAGGTCCTCAGTTGACCCACGGTTTGAAAAAAGCTCTCCCTTTAAGCCATCCTTCTTCTAATTGGCTGCCCCTCACAAACAGAAGGTTTAAACAGCAGATGGGTGTGGCAGCTGTTAGCTCATAGTCAAAGCTGTGCGTCTTAGATGACCGTATTAGTGATATCCACTCCAAGTGGCATAAAACCTTTATGCTACTAAACTTTCTACTATGCATCTCTTTGTTAGAAACTTTGGACACAATTATTATGAGCAACCATTTAGCAGTCTTTGAGTGGGTTGAATGTTAAAAATTTATTTGACATATCCATAAAGATTTTGCAGATGTGTTCAGGAAAAGTCTTGTCTGCAGAGCCCCCAAGAGCTAACTCTGTGCAGGTGGGATATGCCCACTTGCATCTCCTCCTTAACCTCCTAAGACCCAAACTCTTTCATGGCATGCATTTTCAATTTCTCTTTGCTATTTGGGCTGTTTGGGACCTGATGAATGTAAAAACAAAGAATTGCCTGATTTTTTTTTTTTTTTTTAACTTGATTTTTGTTTCTGAGAAAAAGGAGATCCACATAAGAGGACATTCATTTTAAATTTCGACAGAACAGTGGCAGTATAATGTCCTCGTAAGTGGATATCAGGCCCTTGTAGAGCAAAATTTAGTATTTTGGTCTAGACAACCCAAAATGTGATGTCCACATATGTGGACGCCAGGTCCTAGGAGGTTAAAAAAGTAACTTAACTCAGTGATGAATATAAGAGAGCAAAGAAGAGATAAAGAGCAGAGACCAGCTGACCAACAAGCCAATAAAAAGTCACCAATCCTGGGATTCAGAAATGGTCAGTTGTGATTTATCCAGGTGTTGGGGTTAAATCAGGGTATGCGGTCTGCAGAAGGGATGAGAGGTCTGATCTAATTCAGACCAGACTTGAGTCAAAGTAACAGTTAGGAGCTCTGCGGTCTGTTAACTTGTAGACCGGGCATGTTCTGTCATCTGTGTCTGTCAGTTACACTCGGTGGTTTCATATACTGCTGTCCACAAGCTGCCTGTGGCGAGCCAGACCACATTAATAAGACCAGAGCTTTAAGTCTTCAAACCAGAGGGGTATGATGCACCGGGCAGAATATCAGAATATGTTGTGTGTGTGTGTGTGTGTGTGTGTGTGTGTGCGCGTGTGTGTTGATTAGACATGGAAAGTTATTGCGTAGTGTTTCACAGTTGCTGTTGCTTTAATGCACTATTTGGGAGTTGCACTCCTAAATTTGTTGTATTTCGCAGAGTACAATGACAGTAAAGGCTTTCTAGAGATCCAATCCAACACTAAGTAGTTGAGCATGTTTGCATGTTTGTGTGGTACTCAAGAGCTCTGATGTATCTGCTGTAGGTTGGAAATCCAAATATTTGCCCTGTTCAGCAAATGGAAAGTGTTGCTTTGAGAATGCCCAGTTTGGTTAAAATTTTGCCTCTTAAACACTTTTTTTTGTGAGTTTTCCAAATGCATCAAGGGTGCTTCTAATATCTTTGCCCGATATTATGTATTATTATGACTTTTTTTTCCACTGTCTGTTTTAATTTCAAGATCAAATTCAATAGGAAGTCATCCTTAACCGATGTAAGTCATTTTTAAATCAGAAGAAAAAGAATAAATACCCTCCTTGAAAAGACTATTTCAGCTCTAGCATTCTGGAGAAAGAAATAGGGCAGTGTGAGTAGAGGGCAGAAAAGGCAAAACAGGGCAGCCCACCCAGTGCTGTCCAACATGCGGAGGGCAGATGCACAGGCGGGCGCACAGGGCTCCAGAGTACAAAAGGCTGATCTAAATAAGACCCAGCTGAAGTTGCTGCGTTTGCCTCAGAGCCAGCCCTCCCATTCTCCGGGTTCTCCATCTCTTACTCATCTTTGTAGGCATCTATTACTAATCCTATCACACCGTTTGACCTATGACTCGGTGCACATACTTTTTCACATCTCTCTCCCCCCTCTTTTGTTCTGTTCTGACCAGGTGTATGTGTGGCAGTTCCCAGGGTAGCAGGTAAAGTATAAATCTGTAGCAGCACTGACAACTCACAGTCTCTGGTTCCCATTTGGTTGTGTGCCCTGCAATCAGTCACTCCTCTGCTCTTCGCTTTCCATTTCTTTCTTGTTCATTCTTCTCATAGCAGAGATGGTCCCAACACAGATCGCAAAAAAATTGCAAAAAAATGAATATCATCTGTTTCCAAAACATCCACATCCCAACAAATAACATGTTGTCTGATCATTGCTAGTTACCTTCTTCATGAAACAGCACCATAAATTGATAGTTTTAATGACAACATGAACAGACTGAGTAAGTATAGTTCCTGACAGGTTGCAGCAGCGGCTCTAGGAGGGATAAGTTCCAGCTCGGTTCTCATAGCTCATATCAGCTTGATCAGTGAAACTGCTTAATGTGGACATGTGTTTCTCTCTGCTACAGCGTCTGTTTTAAATCCCATGCAGAGCAGAGTGATAAGGCAGTCTGTTTGATTTAAAAGACCTTTAATTTAATGTTCATGCTACGTCATGCAAATTCTGTTGCAGTCTATCTCTATCAGCCTGCAAAAAACTATCTTGATGCTCAATCTTAGTAGATGAAGCAATGCACCCTTTAAGAAGTTATCTGGCAGTTTCAGAACTGATATTCCAAGAAACACCTGTGCTTATAATTTGCAAATGTGGTTTTACAGATGAACTTCTGTCAATGCTGGGGTGAATCAGGAATGGACATTGATCAAAGTTGTCCATTCTCACATGTAGCACATAAAATAAGATAGTCCATGTCAGCCTCATTCTAATGACATGAAACATTTTGGTTTAGGTGCAGTTGGTGCCTCAGCAAAAGATCTGAGGCAAAAAAACAGATAACAGCCCACCACCGTAGGCGGTATTAAAGATGAATGGAATTCTTCTGGTTCTAAAATGTCTTCTAGTTATATAGAAGTCTATAGAAAAACAACCCTCAGCCCCAGCACCCTCTGGAAAGGAGGCAGAGTCTGGAGACAAGGGGTATGACTCGCCCATCACTGTGGCTGAGTTTACTCTCCAGTGATTCTGCCCCTTGGAATGATCAGATTCACCTAGTCCTTTAAAGCTCTGGATGTTCTTGGGTTGACATGCATCTGCAACACTGCATAAAAGTGGCGGACTGTGCCCTTCAAACTGGGTTGGGTGTCCCCCTATCCATAAAGTGGATTTTGGAGGTGTATTTCAGATTTAGGGATATCATACTCAGCTTCCTTGGGAAGATCAGTGCAGACTACTGGAGAGAAGAGTCCATCTTTGAGATGAACCTCAGATTCTGGACGAACAATGTGGTTTCCTTCTTGGTCATGGAGCACCTGACCTCTCTTGAGGATATTCGAGGGTGCATGGGTGTTTATATAACTGTCTACATGTCTTTCTTGGACTTGTAGGGGGTGTTTTGGGATTATAAGGTATTGGGCTGTAAGTTACTTTGCCAGTGCTTTTGTTCATAAGTTTTTGGACTGCATAGGCTAATGTACTGAGTATAGAATAGGGTACTGGTTTTGGTAGCCTGAGTATTTAAATTTTGGAGTGATGTGGTTCTTCTGACAATGTGGTTCTTCACTGAACAATGACCCCCCAGCTTGTACTAGGGCAATGTGTAGCCAAATACAAAGCAGCTGGAGGAACATTTTGCACTTCCAAGTCTAAGCTCATGGTTCACAGTTGGAAAAGAGCAGAGTTTTGAGTAATTCAGGTATGTCACAAGTGAGGGAAGAAGGGGGCAGAAGATTGGCAGATATTGTTGACAGATATTATTCAGATATTGTAGCAGTCTGACATGATTAAGAGAGACCTGAACCTGAAAGCAAATGTGTTGATTTATTATAGTCTTCTATTGGAAGACTACCCTCACCTATGGCCACAAGCTGTTGATAGTGACTTAAAGAATGAGATTATGGATACAAGTTGTGGAAACAAGCATCCTCCAAATTGTGTTTGGGTTCTCCACTAGAGTGAGAAGGACTCTGGAGGGGTTCAGAGGGCTCATATCGAAAAAGACCCAGTTGAGGTGGTTCAGGCATCTGATCAGGTAGACTCTGTGAGGTGTTGTGGGCATATCCAACTTAGTGGAGACCCTTGGAAAGAACTGGGACACACTGGAGAGATCATGTATCTCAGCTGGCTTGGTAACACCTCACTCTCTGCCCAGAAGAACTGGAGGAGGTCGCTGGCAGGAGACAGGTCTGGATATCTTGCTGCTCATGCAATCCAGACCTAGATAAGCAGAAGAAAATAGTTGGATGGCTCTGGGATCTATTGCTCTGTGACCTAAATGGACACTTTCCGGATTACCTTTTTTTTTTCAGAAAGATGAATTTGTGTCAGGCCCAAGTTTCATTGCCAAGTAAAGGACTTGGGGTGGAAAAACAAGAATGGTACATTGAAGGAAACTCATTGAGAGAGCTCACTGATGAAACATAAGAGTGACAGATGAACAACAAAGAGGACCATGGAGTCGGCTTAGAAGCACAAGGTTACACAGCCATGCACAGAAACATTAATGAATGATGACCAGGGTTGGTAGTGGAGTTAAGATGTGAACTGGAAGAATCCCAGTGGATCATGGGTTTAGGTATTTGCAGTGACAGCAGTTCATGCAAGGCTAAAGGCCTCTCCTTAAATGAAACACAAGGCTGCACTTGTGGCAGTATGCTGCTAAAAGGACAGAATAAAAATCCCAGTAAACTCACTGCATAATTTACTTCCTGGGGTTTCTTCCCGCTAAAACTGAGTTTTTCCTTCTCACTGTCACCAAGTGCTTGCTCATAGGTGGCCATTTGAACGTTGGGGCTTTCTCTGTATTATTGTTGCATCTTTACCTTACAATAGAAAGCACCTGTTGTTGTGATTTGGCACTATTCAAATAAAATTGAATTGAATTGAATAATGGTTGTTACACCAGCAACTTTCTTTGTTTCTTTCTGTGGTTATCATGAGGTTAATGTTGGAAATTCACATTGTAGCAGTCTATTAAAGTTATACAACAATCTACTAGCAATTATCTGCATGTGACTGGCCAGCATCAGTCTATGTTCGTTGAGGTTGTGTTGCATTGAAACAAAACTTGAGTTCCACTTATTTTGCCAGATGACCCTTGTTTATTTGTTGGAACTTTCTGAACTGACCCACCCGCTGCACGGACAGACTGACAGGATTCAAAGGAACAATAGTGCGGGACACAAGCCAGTCCGAAATCAGTCTAATTCCAAAATTTAAGTAAGCCAAGAACGAAAAGAAACCAACTACCTTCCAATCTTCAGTGATGGAAAGTTTATTTACGTAAGCACTGCTATTTGTACTTTCATTTAATTTGTTTCTCAGTTTGAGTTTTGGCTTTATTGCCATTTCAAGAAAAAAAAAAATCAGGGCCCATGACATATATCAGGGATAAAAACTGTTAGTAATGCATTAAATATTCCAATTTTTAAAAATATAAAGTAAACAAATAAAACCTTAGATTGGGAATCTCTGATAATACAGTAAACAATAGCTCCATCTCTACGACTCAGAGGCATAAAAAAGCCTTTTTCCCCCCAGTAATACATGGGTGTTAATGCTAACCTAAAACTGTCACATTCCTCTTCTTAATTAGTACCCTTGCTTAAGTAGTACACCAAATGGCTACTTTTTCTCATGTAAAGATATGAGTATTTCTTCCACCTCTGCCTAAAGTACTTTTCAACCAGGCGTCAAACTCTCTGAACTTCACCATTTACTGAAACCTGGCAGCAAGAAGCCAGGAGATGCTTCCAGGATTTTAAAGCACTCCAGAGGCTGATCTAAGCCTCAGTGTATCTTACAGTGTGTTAGATCTCAGGAGACCATGAGAGGGCCCGTCCATCACAGTCAGAGAGTTTACTGAGAGCTGACATAAGGGCAACATTTCACTCTGACAGTCCAGGACAAATGCCAGCTTTTACTGGACTGCTTCAGGTAGCCACAACACATCTATTGTTAAAATATGGCGTGAAGGCCGGTGTTCTTTACCAAGAAAAAAAAAAGTTTTGATTTTGATGCCGGTGGTCTCTTGCAGTTTGTTTACATCAGCTTGGCATGCACGAAGGCTAATTTATGAGGCTAGTACACTGTTGTCGCTATTCCTTGCAGGGCAGTGTGAGTTACAAAGTCTTCAGATAATGCCAGCAGCAGCAGGACTGTCAAGACCCAAAGATGTGCGCACTTCTGATGATGACCAGTTCTCTTATTTAAAAGCTTTGAACAGGTTTGTTTGCGTCACAACATACTGGTGACATTACTCTGGCATCAAATTTCAATATCGTTAATAGAAAGGTTGTTAGAAAATGTCCAACCCACTTAATTTGAAGTCACACCAATAGAACTGTTTTGTCCAGGATTTGAAGCAGTAGGAGATTGAAGAAAAGAGACAGACTCCCAGGGCTTCTGAGTTATTCAGACAGGCCTGCTGGCTCAAGATTAGCTGGCTTTGACGTTAGTAACATTTAGAGACTACCAGAATACTTGAACTACACATAAAAATCAAAGTTCAGTCTCTAATGGGGTAAAAAGATTAAAAAAAAAACCCTTATAAACACCACCATTTTCCAGCTGCTTCTGAGTCTGACTTGTCAAGTGATAAGCATTTCTTGCTAATGATTTTGTCAACATTACACTTACACAATCAGATGCTCATTATACACCCCGGCACATGCTTTAAGTCTGTGTCAGTATTTTCACTATCAGCAGCCGTGATAACGAGGACTGATCGGTGAGTCACAATTTTACTGAAGCATTGCACGGAAATGTGTCACAAAGCGTACACAGACTTGTTTGGACTTCTGGGATGTAGAGGTAGTCTGTTTTGAGTTCACTTGCTTGTCCATGACTATATGTTTACATCTGTTACATCCTGTTGATGATCTTCGCATTCTTCTTTTAAACGGTGCCATGCTTTCATATTCATTCATTTTAAGTGACAGGCTTGTAATCCAACAGAACATATGTCACTTCACTAGGCATGGGCGACTAAGTAGAGTTTTTATCATTATATTTGAGTATATGGTGACAAATTTTAGCTTCTTTTATCTGATCAATACTTTAGAATCAAAAAATGGTTAATACAATTTTTTGGCAAGCAAAAGGTCACTGGTTTGATTCCAGCATGAAACACTAATCCCTTTTGGGGGTCATGTCATCTGATGTAAAACTACACACTGTGGTGACCCCTTGTGGAAAGGGAGCAGCTGAAAGTACATTTTTAATTCAAAATAAAAACATGTTAATTAACTCTCATATTTGACAAAATACAAGCTAAAGAATGGCGACATGTCTAAGATGTACCCTGTCTCTCGCCCTACTGCAGCTGGGGTAGGTTGCAGCCTCCCCACGATCCTGATAAGGATAAGCGGAAGAAAATGGATGGATGGATAGATGGATATGACTAAACCCTCAAAGCGCAGAACCTGGCAACAGAAAAACTTGAAAAAGCTTGTACGAGATTGCAAGCAAAACGTTGTCAAATCTGATAACTCGCGGAGCGTGTTAGGAAAGCGTGCAAGACCTTTGATGTCTGCTACTCTTCTCTGCCTGAGGTGACATTAGCTGCGAGAAACACAGCACACCAGAAACTGAGACTGAACTGTTGGTGGTCAAGTTGCATTGTG
>VUQG01015632.1:31656-46332 GCA_015106755.1 Etia nguti | reverse complement strand
TTTTGGTACGTCTTGGGCTAAAAAAAAAAGAAAAGAAAAAAAAACGTGAGGAAAAGTCATGTTGGGGTTAAACAGGATTCTCAGTCTCCGGGCAGCTCAGATTCAGCGCTGTGGTTCGCCGGTGGGAGTCAGACTCTCACCCCGATCTTCTTCATGCCAGAACGCCGGTGCCAGTTCGAGGATTTATTGCGCGTGCCTGTTGCTGCTGCTGCTTGTGACGCCTCGGGTGGACTCCTCATGGTGGTGAGTCTGCATCAATCACACATACTGGTCTACCTACCTGCTACACTGATTTATTTACTAGAGCATCATTATCATTATTATTATGCTACTAATAATTTAGCATAACAATTTTAAATAATACAATTTAAAATGCCCACAAAATACAAGGCATTATTCTAACGAAGCTGAAGCTATTACCCAGCTCTTTTTTCTTTCCCTAGAAAACTCTTCAGGGATCCAAAGCGAGATCAAATGTAACTTATGAAGATTATTTTAATAACATTTTTCCGAAAGAAAAAGAAAAAAACCCCAAAAAACTCCATTCCAGCTAATTTTTTCAGCAGCGAACAGAAAAGGCGGTTATGAGGGTTTGGATCAGTTAATTTATTATCGCGGACGCACTGTACAGCTGACAGTGCTTTTCTCATAAGAATTGATGGCAACCTTTTAATACTCTCATTCTTTTTTATTTTTTCAAGAAAATTTTGTGCATAATCTAAATGAACTGGCTTGTAATAGTCGCATATGATATCTGCCATTAAAAAGTGCGCTTACGAGTGATTTTACGAGGTAGTGAGTGCAAAGAAAAACTCTTAATGCGCTTTTCTGTCATCATTCAATTTAATTCCAACTGATTTGAAAATGAGCAAAGAGCACGACAGGACGTTAAAGTAAGAAAAAGAAAATTATATGTGTTCATAAGTAAGATTCAAACTTCTTTGCGTCTAAAATGCTCTTTCTTCATGTCGGTGTGCTGGCCTGCCATGTTGAGTAATAATAATAGAGCGATAAACGTAATTTATGTTGGCGCTGTTGGCTGAGCGCGTGTTCGGCTCAGCTGGAGCCCGCATTGGACAAGGCACAGCCGTCATTAATCCACCAGGTACCACTCACAAACACACATGACTTCACTAAAACACCACCCAAACCAGCCGCGCAGAGCGTAGGTGAACGGGTTAAAAAATATCTCACTGCCTGCGCACTAACATAAGTGAAAATGTCCATGCCTGTGAGTGTGTTTACAGGAGAAGTGTCTGTGTGTGGGCAGGCGTAGGGATGATGGAATGCCTAATAGTTTGTGTAGATTGAAAGCAGTTATGGGTAGCGGCTTTGACTTGGCATTACTGACTTTGGGTGGGATTCAGTGTGCAGGAGATATACTGCTTCCTCTAACTGTTCCTTATATTTATTTATTTATTTGTTTGTTTTTGGTAGATGGCTGCTGAGTGGTGACGGGGACAGATCAGGAGCTGTAGCACCTTAGGGTGGGAGCAGAAAATGTTAGGCTGTTGTAGCCACTTGAGAAATGAACAAAATAATATGCCTAATTTAATAAAAATGCTGTAAATGTTTATCTGAAATGAAGACTTTGTTGTATTAATTGGGAGGGGACAATAAAACAGAGATGGTGAGTGTGCGATGCTGACATCCATCCTTTGTGTGTGCATGCCTCTACCAGAAGTTTGACTTGTGTTCCTTATGTGTAACAGAAAAAAATTAATTTCATATTTATTTTTTCTGTTTTCTTTTTTTTCTTTTGCATCAGTAACAAGTTCTGGCTGTGTCATTTAAAATCAGAGCAGAGCTCGGTGTGACCATGTCTCCCAGTCGTCTTTCTCTTGTGATCCACAGTGCAGCAAGTTGTTTTAGACCTGTGGATAATGATTTACTATCCTATAAAATCCACAAGTCCTCCTCACTCTCAGAGAGAGGGCGAGAGCGAAGAGAGAAAATTAAGTGTGAATTGCTGCTCTGGCACTTTCCTTTGATGAGCACTCTGTTCTTTTTTTCCTCCCCTCTAATCCCTCTCTGGGGAGTGTAGAGTCTCCAGTCTCCATCCTCTTGCCCGGCCTCATAAAACATGACCACACAGCTACAGGCTCCCTGGCCTCTCCTCACTGAACCGCCAAAGCCTTGTGACCACCAAGCTGAAAGAGGTCTCGCGCTCACGCACACACACCGAGAGGCCTATCACAATTAGAGTTTATTCTGGGCAATCTCAATGCACCATTTATCTTGATAGGACACTGTAAAAGTCTGTTTTATTATAGCGAGGGAGAGAGACTGCAAGAGGCATGCAGGAGAACAGTGAGCAAGATGAGAGCAATCAGGCAGAGGACAGAGAGGAATAAAGTGAGTAAATGGGTTCTTAGTTTGACAGGGTTATTGGAGGCCCCAGACTTCGTGCTCTGATTTGTGACAGCATGTTTTCAACTATCCCTTTGGGAAACATTTAAACACACGTACACACACAGGTCTTGTGGGGAGAGGTTAAGTGCTTATTTATTTGGAGAGCCGAGTAAATGGTTTCCACTCCCCTCCTACTCGCAAACCTTAAACTGTTAAGTGTAGTGAACTCTGACTTACAGAGGACTGGAACTGCAGCTCTCCTTTACGCCGCTCACCACCTATAGGTGCGCGGTTCCACTTGTGCCTACATGTTCGCATAAGGGCACCAGGGGTTAGCAATCAATTACAATATATAATCAATCGCTCTTGCCTGCTGATTTTTGAATACGAATGGCCAGGGGATTGTGGATTCAGTTTAAAATAGTTCTAAATGTGCGTTTCCCCTCTTTTGTTTGTTTATCAAAGGTACATTGGCGCACTAGGTGCCCGTGTAATCTGTGACAACATCCCCGGCCTGGTGAACAAGCAGCGGCAGCTTTGCCAACGCCACCCTGACATCATGCAGGCAATTGGGGAGGGAACCAAAGAGTGGATCAGAGAGTGCCAGCACCAGTTCAGACACCATCGATGGAACTGCAGCACACTGGACCGTGACCACACTGTCTTTGGACGTGTCCTGTTGAGAAGTAAGTCCGCGTGTGTGTGGAAACTAAATGTGATGCCAGAGGGAATGGAGGGTGAAGCCAAGCTCTGATTGTGACTATGTGAATCCTCATTCTCACCTTTCTTGTTCAGTTTTTCTTCCTTGTCTTTCACTTCTCTTTGTTCTTTGCTTTCACTTTATTCTGTCTTGCGTTTCCTACTTTACGTATGCTAGTACGCGGTGTTTACAGTCACTAATGGACTGTTGTAATGCTTATGCCTCATCAATAAACACACACATATCAAGATGTGGAACTGTCGTCATTTGGTTTTTCAGCCGCCGCCAGAAATCTCAACTTTGCTGCACAGTCGTGCATACACACAGGCACACATGAACAATCCCATACATATTTTGCCTCAGTCTTTAAAGGCAGCGTATGTATAATTCATCCTCTTGAAGACCTTTACAAGTGTGAACAATCACCTGGTTATTTAGCATTAAAGATTAAATTATATGTTATTCATAATGATTTTCTTTTGCAAATGCTTTATTTGACAGTAGCAAGCATTAAATGACTATTGTTGCATTCTGAATGTAGCATCGGTGCAGCATTGTGTCTACAAGTCACTCAGGAAGGAGTGTCACTGTGATGCTAATCCTTCACAATTATATGCATGGATTATGCTTTTTCTTTCACTTTGTTGCATTTTTGAAAGGCATAGAAGGAAATCCTCCATTAGCAGCTGCTCACTGTTGTGTCGGGGCGCAGGTGGCAGGAAAAGATGTTTGTCTGCGCGAACTTGGTTTCTGACATCACTGACTTTCCGTGGCTTGCTACTGCTATCCCAAGCATGTGTGGGGGCTGACGATGCATGGAAAAAAAAGTAGCAGATATGGAGATAAAGGGTGCATGTGTGTGTGTATGGGGTGGAGAGGAATAAACAGTAATGTAGATGTAAATATTTAGAGAGATATTCTCACTGTCAGACAAACATCGCAGGTTTGAAAGATGACCAGCAGTGCCCTCCTCAGCCCTCTCCCACATACAACCCCCACGCACTGCCCCCATCTCCTCACAGACGAAATGGGACACTCCAGCGAATACAGAGCATGCAGGTTGGATCGCACAAACTCTTAAGGAGCAGAGTGAATGTGAAGTGTCCCGCCCTTAGTTAGCTAAAGTGCTGGTATTTTCATTTCGTGAAACTTAATCCTTTGACAGATTTTGAGAAGAAAGTCTCGCTTCACTAATGCAGCTAAGCGCTAAAAGCTTTAAGTGTAAAAATGCTTCTGATAAATGCAGTCGACATTACTGTATCCTAGCTTCTTCCAGGTTATCAGACAAATGCAAACATCTTTAAAAGGAGGGCACACACGGTGGTTCAGCGAAAGATATGAAGTGCAAATCAAACATGAACATGAGAATTAAATCTGAGTACTTTTCTAGCCTGGGTACGCTGGATGACTCTGTGACTGATAAGCAAGACGTGTCAATTAAGGTTTATACTTTTACTATTATTTACTCAAGCCTCAATAAATTGTTAAGTGTAGATGTTCACTGAGTCCATCCAACTAATGATTTTTGGATTTTTGTTAAACGCCAATTGTTTTCTCAGGGCGATATTGTGAAATCATTAGGGCCTTTATCTTTGTCGAATTTCATGCCTAATTTCTGCTTAAATATCCTGATCTGGGCAAACTGACAGACCAAATAGCCAAGTTACTGCTTGTGAAATTCACTAGCAGCCAGTTTTAAAAATAGAAAATAACGATCTCATTTCAGTTTCATTTCAGGTTCTCCTGTTTGTTTTCAACTTTGAGCACAGAGACACCAAATAAAAATGGTTTTTATCCTGTCGATAAACTGTCTAAAAATGAAGAAGCTCCCATGCCTCTTGCTGCCATGTTTTTTGGATTATTCATTCCCGGAGGTGCTGCAAAAAGCAACTGTGACCAAACACTATATCTAATTCTCTCTGTTTCTTTGGCCAAACAAAAGATGAGTCATATTCTAAAGAACGAAAGAGACCAGAAAAGAACAGATGAGCAGAGCAATGGTAGATAATGCTGTCATGACATCACCCTGGCGCTGATTAATGGGGTATCACTGTGTCTGTATTCAAACAATTTATGTGAGCAGAGGAGAGCCCCACAGCTAGGATTATTTCCATGATAATATTTAAACAGAGCTGGTCTATACTCTCCTTCAAGCCTGATATGCCCCGTCAGCTGCACCTTCAATGTCCTAATGGCTCATACCTAGGCCCTGTCATAGCATTATGTATATTTGTGTATGCATGATAACATGTGGGCTGCAAAGTCTTTGGCACTCAGAGAATCTATTGCATGGCATGATATGAGTAACTGCAGTTTCCGTATTCAGAAACAGATTGTGTTATTCTAACCTCTACCCCCATCTAACCTCTGTTTCTCATTTGGGTTTTCTGCTTTTGCTCTCAGGCAGCCGTGAGGCAGCATTCGTCTATGCCATCTCATCAGCAGGAGTAGTCTACGCGCTCACTCGAGCCTGCAGCCAGGGGGAGCTGAGGACGTGCAACTGCGACCCTCACAAACGCGGACGAGATAAAGATGATAGAGGAGAGTTTGACTGGGGTGGCTGTAGCGATAACATCAACTACGGGATAAAGTTTGCCAAAACCTTCATAGATGCCAAAGAGAGGACGGTCCGAGATGCTCGGGCACTCATGAACCTACACAACAACCGCTGTGGCAGAACAGTAAGTGTGTAACTGCTATGCATTAAAAAACGTTTGAACATAAGCAACCCATGATGCGGATGTTTCAAGCATAGATTCAACAAAATTTAAAAGAAAACGGACAGTATTTCACACTATCTTCTAGAAGATTACATACCTGCACAGACACTTTTAGTTTTATATTCCAGAATTGAATAATGATGAGTGGCTTTCACAATTACATTATTACTGAATCTATATGTGAAACTACAGTGACCCTTAAAGGTTAAAAGCACTGCGGCTTAAGAAAATAGTAGCAAAATAGAAAAATGCTGCAAAAGCACAAATAAACATAATGGAAGTTCAATAAAACACAATGGACAAAGAAAAAATCTCACAAAAACAACCCCAAAAAACTGATAAAACACAACAGAAGTGTTTTTGGGGAGACAAATACATGATGGAAGAGCTGCAGAAGCGGAAAGCAAAAGCCGTGTTCAAGTTAGCTCAGAACTCGCATGTCAGAATTCAGGAGTAACTTCACTCCTGAGTTAGCCCATTACACTGGTAAAGTCTTAAAAGCAAAAACAGGATTTGTTTTGGTTGTGAGCAAGATAGAGCCATTCATGTACCGCTAGCAATATAGCATACTTGCTCTTTTTCACTGAAAAGCAAGGCTGCAGCATGTTCATGCATAGAGCCTGGTCAGTGCTCTGTGTATGGCTTATTTAGCAAGTCACAAATACACAACAGTTGCAAGTTTTACAGTTTTAGTACTGTTTACATTCACTTGGGTTGTTGGGACTTAGGGTTGGTGGGGCTGTTCCAGCTTTCTGAGTGAGAAATCCGAGTTGAGGGGGTGTTCAAGACTAAAATTTTGACTTCTTATATAATCTGGAACACGGCACAACAGCAAATCAGTAATGGAAAACATTTACCCACAGTATTGTTAGAGTCTAGTGATTAAAACACACGTTACCCTGCATCTTTTTCTCCCTCACTACTCCAAACATTCTGTCTCAGTGCGATCCTTCACATGTTTTGGTTTTTGTCACTTCTGCAGCTGTTTCGTCACATTAATGTGTTCCCAAAAACACTTCCATTGTGTTTTGTGTGTTTTTGCTGCTTTTGTCCTTAAATTGCATTGTGTTTGACCTCTCAGGGCCACAGTAGAAACCATCTAGGCAGAGAAGAAAAAGGTATTGTCTTCATATGTGAATTCTAAGTGTAATGTTAATCGGATTCATTACAAAATTCAGTAGGAACATCTCTTTCCAGAAATGGCATCCTGTGTAATTTGCTGATCGCAGTGACATTGGGAAATTTTGTAAAAAACCCATGTGTCACAAGCTAATAAACTCAAAACCTGAGATGACAAAGCTAAAACTACCTACAAGACATTGGGTGTAGTAAGAGGTGCATTTAATGAGGAAATATGTCATAATTAGTATAAAAGAAAATAAAAATAAAAAAATCCTGCAGTGGTGCTGCATTCTGAGAATTTGCAAAATCTCCTTCACTTAGGCGGTGAAGCGCTTCATGAAGCTGGAGTGTAAATGTCATGGAGTGAGCGGCTCTTGCACACTACGGACATGCTGGAATGCCATGTCAGACTTCAGGAAGACGGGTGACTACCTGAGGAGAAAATACAACGGGGCTATCGAGGTGATGATGAATCAAGATGGGACAGGTCTCACTGTAGCTAACAAGGACTTCAGGAAGCCTACCAAAAATGACCTGGTGTACTTTGAGAGCTCTCCAGATTACTGCCTGCAAGACAAAGCAGCAGGTAAGACGGCAGAACTGAAAGACAGGGAAGCATTTTCTCATGGATGTTGATGGATTGCCCCGACTGTGTTATGTTTTAGGAGTGTTATGTGTATGCTGTGTGTATACTCATGCATGACTAGTGTGTTTGTGTGTGTCCATGTGTGTGTGTGTGTGTGTAATGGTAGTCAGATAACACAGCCTGTGTGATGTCTGTGGAAGCTAATATCCTTGTACCCTGGGGAAACGGCCGTTGACGGCCGTGACCACCTGACCTCTGTCAGTCTCTGTCAACAGACACACGCATATACACATGACCCCATGGTCTGGGGATGTCTTCATCAACCTTTGCACAATATACCTGATCATTTATGTCAGTTTCTGATAGGCTCTTTGATGGATGCATTACTATCAGACAATTTTTGGGGGACTGACATCAACGCCCGCATCACTGAGAAGCTCTTCCCAGTTCTCCCTCACCCTTGCTCCCTTTGTCTGCCTTTTCCTTTGCCCCTCATCTGTCCTCCCCCTCTTTCTCACCTTCCCAGTGGAATCCACAGCCTAGGGACACAAGCAGCTAATTTAATTTCTGTCTGTCACAGTCTCTCTCCCTCTCTGTCTGTCTGAACTAAGCATAGCTGGAGGCCAAAGTGGGCCTCAGAGTGTGAGAGCCTGTCTGTCTGTCACGCTCCACTGTCCATTTAACCCGCACACACACACCCATACACACACATAGGGTGGCTTCAAAGGGAGCAGTGGCTTGGGAAAGGCAGTGTAACTATAGGCCACTCTACCAACACCGCATAGTTGTGTGTGTGGGTTTGTTGTTCTACGGGCAGCTTGTTGTGATAGGTAGCAGTTCAAACAGGGAGCTTCTCACACCAAACATGAGCGCTAATCTCGTTTGGGATGACATTCACATAAGACACAGACGATATGAAACGGCAATGGCCACACCGAGCATTACGATACGTTAACTATTTGTGGCTAACATGTTGCACTGATCAAACTTCTGACTTCTGTTGCAGAAATTTAAAAAAAGATTAGTATTTGTATTACAGCGATTGCAAAGGCAAGGATAAACTTGTTTAAAGGACATACTTAAAGATGGTAAATTAAAAAAAAGAGTAAATTGTTGTACTTACGTATTTCTGTTTTTAGCAGCCTTTCATTAACACCACAGTCTACCTATCTTCGGATCCCATATTTGTATCTTATTGTATTTCATTTTTGTTTTATAATTAAGACATTCAGCTCTGCCTCTTTGCTGTGCAGCCACATTTCTAATTAAGATTTTGGTTGCTTGAAAAACAAGACAAAGATATTTATCAGATGTTCAACACAGTGGATCCAGGTGTGCTCCTGCAGGGATGATGTTACCTGCTTGCCTCCGTGTTTATCCTTGTGCCAGTTGTTGCCAATTTAAAATCACTTCCTATCTTCTATGGCACAGTTTTCATCCTCTTTATACTCGCCAAAGACAATTTGCTATGGCAGGCGATTGGTCAGCCATCAGGAAACGTGACCTAACTGCTACCTGTTCTTCCCAATGGTTTTCCCTGTTGTCTCTGGGTCTCGTTATGTCTTGCCACTTGATGATAAGTATCTGGTGAGAGGGGTGCTGTTGGGTGTGAGAACTTAGTGTGCTTGAGAAATGTCTTGTTTTTTGAAAAATAGATGCTCAAGGTTTATGTTGGCAATACATTTAAAAACAATCTGGATAAGAGCCATGTTAACAACTGTGTTATTTCACCTCTTCTTCTAACAACACTGTAACTGTTTGGGAGCTAAGAAGGCTGCTGTAGATCTAAAAATGTTGTTCTTGTCAGATGTAGGATTTCAGCCACTCAGTGGTTAGGGGCCTCCTTTGCATCATTTTATAATGCGCTGAATGTTTTTCAGCGGGTGACAGGTCTGCACTGCAGGCAGGCTGGTGCTGCAGGAATATATGCAAGATGTGGTTTGCTGTTGTCTTCCTGAAATAAGCAAGTCATTCCCTGAAAAAGACTTAATTTGGACAGCTGCCTGTGTTGCTAAAAAACCTGCATGCAATATTCTTTTTTTATATATATATTTTATAAACTCTAAATTATGTATTAAAAAAAACATACACAACATCTTAACTTTTTAGGGAATTAGGTTTTACTTTTGCTGACAGTTACTAAGTTACTACTAACAAAAGGAGCCAATGCATGAATGCAGCCACGATGCGACCAGATGAATTTCAGATATGAAAATAGAAGGGGAAGGCCAAACAGCATAGTTAAGGATGGCATAAATTATATTGCTAGAATTATGATCGATCTAAATAAATCAGAAACACTTTTAACCTTGTAACACCAAGTGTATCATATTTTATACACAAGTTTAGACCTTAAAATCATCAGTGTGATTTATCTAACCCTAAAAATTGCACATGAATGCTAGATGTAACAAAGATCATAACTTGCCAAAAGGTTAAAAAAACACTCCAGTGTTCAAGGAATTAGAATGTTTTGCCAATTATTTATGGTTCAGGCTTTACATTAAGAAAGACTAAGAGTTTGCACTATGTTACAAATACTTGTGGAACTGCAAGAAACAAAGTTTTTTTCTGTCAGTTACTTACTCTGTTACTTTTTTCAGCTATGGTTAAGCCTTTATCAGTAACTATTCGGCTATCTGACTATAGCCTTGTGTTTAGAGCTGTTTGGAGTAAGTAGCAGAGAAGTGAAACAGGACCAGTAAATTCAGTTTTGCCATTCTGTTGCAGGTTCCCTGGGCACAGCTGGACGGGTCTGCAATAAGACATCGCGCGGCACAGACGGCTGTGAGGTCATGTGCTGTGGGCGTGGCTACGACACCACGAGAGTCAAGCAAATCACCAAGTGTGAGTGCAAGTTCAAGTGGTGCTGCTCTGTGGAGTGTAAGGACTGTGAGGAAGCTGTAGACATACACACATGCAAGGCTCCCAAACGAGCTGAATGGCTGGACCAGACCTGAGGACACGCCCCCTACGCTCCCTGCAATGCAACCCCGCCCCTTTCCCCTGTGCAGGATATCCTGTGGAACACGGCATTCTGGGAAAGTTTGTCCAAAAGTGCTCTGCATCTCCGCCTTCCCTTCCCCTCCCCGCAACCTTGACTCAATGCATGGCTTTTCTACCTGTCTCTGTGAAAGCACTAGAATTCAGTACCCGTCAATATGAATTAATACCCATTAGCCCCTGTTTGTGAATGGCCCTGTGACTGAACTGCTGGGATCAGATGAACAGTGATACCAGTGATACCACCTTTGGGGTTCAGGTGGATTAGGCTTTCACTGAAGATTCAGTTCTTGGGTTAAAAATGGTTTGCTGCTTTCATGATGCTTTGAAGACTAATTTTTACATTAACTGAGCCTACAAACATATCCAGTATTATTACAACAACATCATATACTCACATAACGTTGCTTCATTTTGGGGGAAATACACTTTTACCTAAAAAAGAAAAAGAAAAAAGAAAAAAGAATACTAGGTTGGACTTGGTAAGTGCAATGTGAGTGGACATCTAAGCGTAAGTTTGGCTGTGTGTGGCCAAACAGTCCAGACAGAGGACTAACAGAGGACAGAGAAATAGACATTGTGTCATTGGAACTTTAAATGCGACTGCAAAAACAAAACAAAAAAAGAAGAAGAAAAAAAAGCTGTTTAAAGCGATTTATTTAAGCTGTAAAGTGTTGTTTCGTTTCTCATCCGAGGAAGACGCTGCACTACACTGGCTGACAAAAGGAGAGAGAAGAGCACTCCCGTCACTGTGATTATCTGGTGTACTCCAGTTTTCAGCATGCTGCTGAGAAGAAGATGAAGAAAACCAAGGCCTTGATGGCCATTGAGTCACACCAAACCATAACATCAGACAGATTTCACTTCTTTGCTCTTCATCTTGCTTGTATAACATTGTGTATATTGCCTTATCTAAGCAGATGTTCATATGAAATATATGGTGCATTAGTCTGACACTGGAATCCTGGTTTTTTGTTCAGATGAGCATTTATATTGAGGCTGCAGGCAATAATACAGAGAAAGCAGGGCTAATCTGTGTGACAGTGAGCAAACATTGCCCTGCTGTCATAATGTGCCATGTTATTGCCATCACACACACACACACACACACACACACAGTTGGTGTCCTTACTACCATGAGCTGAGAGACATTGGAGCACTAATAATACAATATATGTCAGTACAAAGGCTGATTCTGTGTGGGTTGGGGAGGGTGTGTGATATCAGTCAAGGGGAGGGAAGTGTTTGATTAAAGGCCCAGCTTAAACCCCAACCCCTGCTGGCCCTATCCCACCCTTCGCTATGTGGAATTCCAGGTGGGTCCCAGGCTAATGACTAGATGGCTGTAATTACCCGGGGCTGTTGATAGCTGGTGATTGGACATGGTTGTGCCACAGAGGACCTAGTGTGGGCTCCTGCTGGGACCACATTTAATCAAAGGCTTCTTGGCCGGCTTATCAAAGGGAATACTTTTCCAGCAATCTTCTTTGCTTCAGCCCCCTCAGCTCCCCAGACTCTCTGTCCAGTTCAGTCTCAGTTATATTAGAGAGTCCAGAGACTCCTGATAAGATGTACGGGATATCACATGCAAGAATAAAAAGTAGTGTGCACGTGTATGCTTTTTGGAGACCTGACAGATAAAGCTTTAAACCACTGCTTCTTCACCAACAGCTAAAATTTGTCTTATTATGCTTTTTTGATGCAAGGTTATAATACTTGAAGCTGTTTTAGAGACCATCCCTTCTTGTCCTCAGCCCGGAGAGATCATCTCTAGGCTCTCTGCATCTGCAGGCTGTGGTCTGGAGACCACAGTGGTCTTTTAATAGCCATGGGAGGCCAATATCATTAGATAAGATAAGCTTTATTGTCCCTTAGGGTAATTTTATCAAGCCATTCCAGTCACCGAGACTATTCTAGTGCCAGCGTCCGGTGGCAGAGTCTATCTGTGTCCTGGATGCCAGGCTGAGAGCATTCCAGTTCTAGAGTATGACAGGCAAACCATTACTCTTTGCAGCTGGCAGGCAGCAGAAAGAGAAGAGGGAGGCTATACTAACTGAGGGGACAAATAAAGCATCAAACAACACAGAGGGTTTAAAGGATACATAATTTTTTTGGTCAGCTTAGATCCTTTCCTGTTTGGTTATTGGCACAGTAGGTTAGGATTACTCACTAAATTAATTGCTGCGTTTAGGAATTTTTTTGAATTGGGTAGGTTAGCTAACACAAACAGTAAGATGCAGAATAGCCAAAGTAAACAAACCTAAAGTAGGACACAATTTTGTAAAGATCCATCACATTTTAGAGACTGCACTGCTCATCTCGACGAAAGGTTTTGGAAGTGGTTGCATTTGGTTTTCCAGTGCAGCAAGGAATTATTTCATGATTACAGACATTACAGGTGTGCCAACATGTTCTGACTTCCAAATAAAGAAGCCCCCCTTTTTCCCACGTTGTAGCAGCGCTTGCCATGTTTCCAGTTCTCAGCAATTAACTTAGTGGGCTATTATCAAAATCAATACAAACAATGGCCAAAGCTGTAACATAAAATCTAGGCTGTAGTAAATCAGAGTTATCCTTTAATCCTGCAAGGCCAAGTAGCCTGACTTGGATCACTGCTTTGAGAGGAGCTTTGTGGTAAAGTCACAAGGTACAAGCACTGCTCAGATGGAGCTAAATTTTCTGCATTTTCTCTTAAAAAAGAGAGCGTTCAAAGTGGTATAGTGAAAAATGCTGCTGTAAGTATCTTAGGATTTTTCTCTTTTTTTAATTTATTTATTTTACACAGTTTTTTCACATTTCCTCAATTTTGTAAGTCGTTTTTCTTTTAAACACTTGTTCTATATTTTCTCTGCGTCTCGCTCTCTAAACTCCTCCTGTGTCTCAGTACTGACTGTTAAAAAGATTTATAAACCTTATGCCCTGGCTGTAATGTGTGTCAGTCTGAGCTCTGGTAGCCAAATGACAACAACTCTGAGAATAGAGAATGAACTCCGATTACATATATATCCGTGAACACTCATGCTAGAGGTACATAGGCAGAACTTAAGCTTACACTGGAAGAGAGATTTTAACGTTTAGTGAGACAGTGGGGAGAAAGACACTGACTTAAACGGGTAGATTTAGGAGAGAAAGAAATGTATAAGGTTACCCAGAGACCTGGCGGGCATGTTTATCAGCAGATCTCAATCTGAGCAAAACTATATTCCCCACAATTCATCATCATTACCCGCCTCGTGTGGCACATCCCTTTGACCGCCCTCCATCCACCTCCCCCCTCCCTCGACCACCTCTGATACAGGCGTCCTGTTGGTGGGAATCTAGCCAGAGATCCATCTTGGGGGTGGTCCGGGTGTCGGCCATGCGATCTGTTTTGCACACATATTCACATGTACCTACCTGCACGCTCGTATAGCACCCCATCACTGCTACCTGAACTAGCCTATCACCTGTCTGGTAAAACCCTCAGCGTGTTACCCTTCCTACTGTGTCACTTACCGATCATGACCAATGCCTCCCAACATACAAGTGTTTGTGTACATGTGCAGTGGGATGAGTTTACGCCTCAAGGCCAGAAGAACCTGTTTTTTGTTTTTTCACTTGCAGGTTTAATGGGAGTCTGGTAAGGTCAGGGGTCATAAAGTTTAGGTGTATTAACAGAGAAGCTTTGGCACTGTGAATGACCAGCAGCGATTTGGCGCCTGTTGACACCTCCTAAACATTAAGATCTTGCTCATGTAGCTAAGCTCTCCTCAGGCTGGCCAGCAATGAGGTAAACCTATTCAGGAGAACACCTGCTTTGCTGGATTTAAATCTGGCCTGCAGTGAGCTGTTCACTCTTGTCAACTCTTCCACTCATCTTTTATTCTTTTGCTCTGCCTCTATTTGATGTGTTGGGTCTCAGCCATTAGGTATTGCATGGTGTAGCTTTGCAGAAACACTGGAGGGCCTTTGGGAGCACCAGGAGGTGCAGATTTGTTAGGGAGCTCAAACTAATATTTACGTGACCTCCTGAGACCTGCCTGAGGAGTGTAAAGACAGAAAGGGAGGAAAAAAGCACGAGTATGAATTGATGTGTGCTTTAAGTGGAAAAAAAGGGATTATGACAATAAAGATTTATCTGCTGAGATCCACTGCAACTGCCCTCCACCCCCCAAATTGTCCAATTTTTCACTAACTGCTGCCTTTGCTCTGCC
>VUQG01015632.1:9614-22313 GCA_015106755.1 Etia nguti | reverse complement strand
TGTTTCCGGGTGACCCCAGTGGCCCAGTCTGCCTGTCTATTAGAGCCGGGGCTATTAGACCATCAGAAAGTGGGAGCATCCCCTCTTGCCATGGTGATAAGATCAAGGCATTCCGACAGCCAAAGCGGTCATTACCCTGCGCTCTAGCCCATAATGTTCCTCTATTAAAACACCCTGTTGCCATGGAAATGCAGCTGTGGCCATTTAAGTCATTTCTTGGCCCTGCTGTCTCTCTGGGTCATTGACACACACGCACACAAACACACAATGCACTGACATGTCGACTGATAAACATTTACACATGCACGCTGCTATCTGGGGCACTGTTTCCCTCCAACATGCACAGCAGAAACACGCACGAGTCCTGCTGTCTGGGCGTCTGGCTCATGTGGGGTCACGGCTGACCGTGCAGGAAGATGGTGAACATGGATGTCAGACAGTACAGTAAGACAGCCTGGAAGGCGGAGCCATTGTTACCGCATTTGGCTTCAAACACAGTCACAGACATAGTCAAGTAGACGGATAGGAGGCTGACAGAAACACACACGACAGATGCGTGCACAACACAAACACTGATCAGAGTAAACAAACACGTCGGGATGTTCAGAAGATTTTGTGTCAAACAAAGCCGACCCCTCTGTTCCACTAATCCTCGTGTGGCCACTTCCAGACTTTTGTGTCATCAGTAGGCACCTCCTACGCTCGCACACACTTACAAACACACACACCAACTAATTCTTATAAACCACCAAACTCAACATCTTCAGAAAGGCTTACCTAACCCTGCCTAATGAGCATACTGTAAAGCTCAGGTTTAATGAATTCAGTTCATTTCTGTCGTGCTTTTTTAAAATGCACCAACTTTCAGAGTTTTGCAAGTAGTTTAGTTGTTCTTAGCCCTTCTTGGGGTAAGCAATAAAATTATAGTCTGTGTGGTGAGGGTTCATCAATAACCCTTCTTGTTCTGCTACCTTAGTCTCAAAGTCCTGAAAAAGAGAACCATAAGCTAAATCTAGAAATGCAATCATTGACCGTCAGATCCTCCTTCTGCTTGTATTTTAATATCACACCTTAAAAGAAATGGATTTGACAGGTTGACAATTTCCCATTCATGTGATATTTTCTGTGCCTTCAGTGTCATTTATTTTAACACAAAAGCACCTCATTCAACCAATCACATGGGTGATATGCTGAATGAGACTTGTAGTATAGTGCTTTGAATTCCATTTTTTTTTAAAATTCTATATAAATACCAGTCCATTTGTCATAGTGGTCTCGAGCAGTAGTTCTCCAGGTTTTCTTCTGACATTTTGGACCTGAGATTTTCAAAGGAATTTGTTTGTTTGTTAAGCCACTTAACACTGACCAAGCATAAAAAACAAATTTAGCTTTAGAGTTGTGTCACACATAATGGAAAACTGCATAACCACATATTTTTTTCCCATTTCTTCAGCTGAATTTAGGAAAAAAGACAAAAGAAGAAGACAAAAGAACAGGCCCTTAAAAAACTATCTACAGCAGATGAACAGTGTCTGGAATTCATGTCCTTTAGAAAACTATCTACTGTTTGCTGAAGCCTCATCAAGATGGTCTCAGTGGAAGGGCAGATGTCAAGAAGCGAGTCTTAAGGAAGGGAAACAGGAAGAAAGGCTTCAGTATGCCAAGTTACACAAGAACTGGACTGAAAATCAGCAGCAGGTCTTTTGAATTGATGAATCTAAATATTACATTTTTGATTCAAATTGTTTTGAATATGGATGGAGGAGGTCAGGAGAGACTTACAAAGGTGAGTGTCTGCAGCCATCTGTAAAGCACAGTGGAGGTCTTGTCATAGTTTGGGGATACATTTCAGCCAGTTGTGTTGGGGATTTTGTCAGGTCCCAATGTGGTATTGCATGAATCCACCATACAGTATCATCTATAAAGTGTCTGATTAGCTATGTTTTCGGTTTTCAGCATGGCAACGATCCCAAACATGCTGCCAATGAAGTAAAAGTATACATAGAAAAACACAATGGAATGCAGTCAGTCATGGATTGGTCTTCCAAGAACATGGACAAAAAAATTAATGAAGCAATGTATGAACATCGTGACAGAAGACACGATAACAGTCAGCCAGTATCCAAAGAACAGCTTCGAATGTCCTTCTCCAAAAAAACCCAGAGAACTATACCTGAAGCCTACTTCAAGCTGTATTAAAGAATAAAGCTGGTCATACCAAATATTGACTTTCAAAATAAATCGCAGGATTGGTTTCCAATTTTCCTATAGAGGTATAAAGAAATGAGGGGTGGCTTGAGACTTTTGCACAGCTCTACAATAGATCTAATATCTTAAAAAAATCTTTGAACTTGACAAATATAAATATACCACAACAAAACATTTAAATTTTACATTTTACAAGACCCTCATTCCATGCTCACTGAGCACTGCAGAAATACTGTACATGCAAGTACATGCAAGCTTAATACAACAACTTTAAACACTTCAAAACATCACAAGCAAATCAATAATGTCCAGTTTGTTTTATTTTCATACTTACATTTATCAGAAATATGGATGCTGAATATTCAAGAAAGTCAAACGTGTTTCCCTTATACAGAGCAAAAATTAGTCTCTGTTTCCTCCTAGTGGCCAAAGTTTGAATGTATGAAACTCATGAGCCCTGCCTTTTCAAAGTCATTCACTACCAACTGGGGGTCATAAAGGAATTGAACAATTCCCCCCCCCCCTGGTTTTACAGATGTATTTCTACGTGTTAAAGGTGTGACAGTCGCAGGCTAAGGATCAGCTAGCATTGATCCAGAATATTTTAGATTTTCTATCTTTGAGGTTTTTAATATTTCAAATCTTCATAACAACGGAGTAAAATACGTGCAGATTTAAAAACACTCCCTGTATGTGTTCAAGTGGTAGCAGAACTCAGATATTTTAATTAATTACACTTAAATAAAAGGTACCATAATTATTTTTATTTTGATCTAAAACAATATGTTAAATATTAGCCCATCACATATTTCCTATGTAAAACCAAGTCTGAAAGAAAGTGCTACTACAGTCCAGAATATCATTATGTGTATTACTTCCTCTGAAATGTAGTGCAGAAGAGGTTTGAAGTGAATCATTTTGATTGATTTCTTAACTGAAAATAAATCAAATAAATCAAAGAGCTCAAGTACCTCAGAACTAGACTTGTATAAATATCAGTTTAATAGTTAACTTCCTAAAGCTGTGTGTCTTGTGTCTGTAATGAACCATCACCACACAGACTATAATTTTATTCCTCACCCGAATTACAGAAACTGGGGGAAACTGCAAGTAAATATTATTCTTTTATTCTTTTGTGGTGCCACTGCCAGAATCTTTTTCATCCAGACCTTACTTATGTAGTTTTAAATACCTTAAATGCTGTTTCTTCAGGTGTTGTCTGCTCTCAAAGTAAATTAGTGCTACTTACACAGTAGCCTGCATTACATTCACTAGTATAGTGATTTATGTGGGATTACTAGTTTAGCAATGGTGTTCTCTATAATTATTTTTCTCCTGGCTAATGTTCGGTAACATTAGCTTGTCTTCTATCATAAATAAATTGCTAGCTTTTTTTTTCTTTT
The DNA here is from genome assembly GCA_015106755.1 of Etia nguti. Lineage (NCBI taxonomy): Eukaryota > Metazoa > Chordata > Actinopteri > Cichliformes > Cichlidae > Etia > Etia nguti. The sequence goes on along the minus strand of VUQG01015632.1, from coordinate 18,702 downwards.
TTTTCTTTTTTTTTACACAGCTGTAGAAAATACCAACATATGAAATATTGCCTTGGGTGAAAATCTGAACTCCTGTGTTTTATCTAGGTGGTAGCTTAGCTAGCTGTTACTGTTACTGTTACAAGCTTACCCAGGTTACAGCCAAGGTGCTAACAATAGCTAGCAGTATTGCTAGAAAATTCATATAAAATGGAAATGCCAAATAACTTAACTGCTAACTTGCTCAGTCATACTGGCATACACTCACCTACATCTTTATCAGGTACATATGTTCAGCTTCTCATTATGGAAAAAACTAATCAGCTAATCACATAGCAGGACCTCAAGTCGCTTAAAACAAGTACACATTCTCAAGACAGCCTGCTGAAGTTAAACTGAGCATCAAATGAACAAAAGTAATTTTTAAGTGACTTTGAATGTGGCATGGTTGTTGGTGTTAGTAGGGCTGGTCAGAATATTTCAGAAACTGCTGGTCTATTCAGATTTCCCAACACAACCATCTCTAGGGTTTATAGATAATGGTCCTAAACTATATATCCAATAAACAGCAGTTTTCTGTGTGAAAATGAAGTTTGAAGAGAATGGGCAGACTGCTTCGAGCTGATAGAATGGAAACAGTAAATTTAATAATCACTCTTTACAGTATGCAGAAGAGCATCTTTGAATGTGCAACATGTAGAATCTTGAAGCTACAGCAGTGGAAGACCACACCAGGTGCCACTCCAGCTCTGTTTCTTTTTTTTTCATTCTAGCTGAAGTACGGGACAAATCGCGTTCCTTTTCACCTCAATACCATTTTCTTCTGTTCATCTGTGATAAGACTGCTTTCAGAGCCCTTGCCCAAGCAAGGGGGAGGGTGCATCCGACCTCCTCAGTTGTAATTGGTTCACCCCAGAGTCGATCATGACCAATTGGCAATCCACCACCTTTCATCGTTTATACCGTTACAAAAAAAAAAAACAAAAAAAAAACCATCGACCCATAAAAGCGAAAAATCTCCATCAGCCCACCGGGCAAATGCCCGGTATGCCCGATGGCCAGTCCAGCTGTGCACCCACGTCACAAAGCTCAAATCATCTCAAACTGGTTTCTTGAACATGACAGGTTACTGCACTAAAATGCCTTCCACAACTCTATAACATCAAGCAGCGTTGATTTCTGTTTAAGTTTTTCACATCAAAGCAAGAAGAGAAAAGGCTTTTAATTAACAGTTGATTTATATAGGAAGAGCCAACAGCAAGTCAACCTATATATACCATATGATATTTCACTGAACGTCATGAAATAGTCACAGCCTACTGGCACCACCAGGTTTGGCATCTATTTTGCCCTTTCTCATCAGTCTTTTTTCCCCTCTTTTTCCATTTTTTGCTCTTCCTCAACCTCTAATTTTGTATGCTTTCCCATTCTTTCTTCTCTTCTTCCAGGTATTTGTAGTTGTGCCAAATTTCTCAGTTTTCTTTATTAAATTCTTGCTACATTCTCCTCTGGTTGATTGTAATTTTCCTTCCTGTCTTTATTCTCATTCTGCAGTTCTTCATTTTGTGTTTCTCTGTTTCTTTTTTCAAATTCTTTTTTGTCAGAATTGGTCCCTGTGTGCCAAAAATCATATCACTGCACTGGGTCATTTGGTGTGTGCAATCTCACTGGGTACAGCTTTCCTTCCGACAGACTTCACACACCCTTTGGAGCCAACGTGTACCTCAGGGACTTATTGCTGAGACTTACTGTCCCAGTGAGGAGTTTAAACAAACCCTTTGTATTTTGGATAGAGTCACAAACAAAAAACACAAACACACTTTGTCCACACAACAAACAGAATCAATTTAAAAACTCCATATGTTGAATGAAATCTATTAATTTTAAGGTCACATTAAAGGTCACACACTACTGTAAATATACCTCTCTCCTTTATCTTTTTATGGTATTCTTCCTCAATTGAAACATAAATCTAATACAAGGGGATCCACATATATGAAGCACATGTATGAGTACTACACTCTAGTCCTGGCCTGACTTCCTGTCCATTTTCAGCTTAAGAGTTTACTGATTGCTTTTAAGGCTCGTAATGGACAGACCCCAGTTTATATCACTAGTGTCATTTGTTTATGTTCAGCTCCCAGGTCTCTCAGATTTACTGGCAAAAATCTCTTACATGTCCTAAGGTCAGGCCTCAAAAGAAAAGGTGACAGACCTTTGCAGCTGCTGCTCCACGTTTGTGAAATTGGCTACAGCTTGACTTAAAAGGAGTACCCTTCATCTCTGCTTTTGAGGCTCAAAACTCATCTTTATTCTCTGTCCTTTCCATCCCACTTATCTCCTGTTTGCTGTTACCTCTGTAACTCTGTCTCCTGGTGTCCTCTGTTGGTTGTTGTAGTTGTTATTCATTTGCTTATTGCTGATGGACTCTTAATTCTGTATTCTGTGTCCATGTTTTACATGATTTACATGCACATTTGTGTATACAGGTAGAGTGAAAGCTTTGTTTAAATGTTCCTTATAAATAAATTTGACTTAAACCAATAATATCTATATAAACAGACAAATTAGAGATGTATTTCATTATTTGAGTGAACAACAAAAAATTATTTTAAAACTTAAAATAAAAATAAAATAATAGTCCATGAATCACTCCAACCAGTCGCAGCAGATGGCCCCGCCCCTCCCTGAGCCAGGTTCTGCCTGAGGTTTCTTCCTGTTAAAAGGGAGTTTTTCCTTCCCACTGTTGCCAAAGTGCTTGCTCATAGGGGGTCATATTATTGTTGGGTTTTTCTCTGTATGTATTATTGTGGGGTCTGCCTTACAATATAAAGTGCCTTGAGGCGACTGTTGTTGTGATTTGCCGCTGTATAAATAAAACTGAATTGAACTGAAATTGAATTGAATTGAATAAAAACGTTCAAATGTAAAACTGATTTGTAGAAACAGCAAGAGAAAAAAAAAGGCGGCGGGGGGGGGGTTACTATTGAACTGTTGCTTCAGCATTTAATGGGTTAAATTATGATAAGATTCCTAAATAAAGATGATATCACTGAGTAGTCTGTTATCTTTCTTGCGTTTTTCACAACTGTGCAAATGTTCTCATCTCTCTCCTTTGTGGTTCATGTTTGTCAGCAAAGACACCTTTAACACATCTACTTTTGATTATTTGGATTTTATGTTGATGTAAATCTGATGTTTTGGTGTCAAAAATGGAAATCTAAGTATCCTTCTATTTTCTGCCACTTACATGGGAAACCTATTGCCATTCTTACTTAATTGCTAAAGTTCATTAGTTTAAACATAAATGAGCAAAAAAATAACAATGGTAGTTTATTGTGGATCTTCACTTCTGTATGTATATAAGACCAAAGCAAACACACTTCGAGCCTGACACACATTGACCTAAGGGTTCCTACCCAAGGGTTTCAAAGGACCCTTGAGTACATATGCTTTATTTTAGGCGAGCAAACTGCACCACCATGTGAACCCACAGCAGCACTACAACTAGAGTGCTAACTGGTCATCTTTTTCGAAGACTAATTAGGTGTCATTGCATTTTTTTTTTTTTGTAAATCACATCACATAAACACATCTACCAGACAACTGCTCACTTAAATTTAATTGGTTTATTGAAATTTATTTTTTAAGGTTATATTTAAATTGAATGAATGAAAATGCAAGTCTGTTGGCTGAAGAATCCAGAAGTGCACTGGTACTGATTTTAAGAGCAAAGGTTAAGTGCAGAGCTGAAGTAAATACAGAGGGACAAAGCTGCTGAGCCATACCATGAAATTATAGGAATGAGTTGATGAAGGTAGGTTAGAGAAGTGACAATCAGTGAGCATCAGTGTGGCTTCATGCTAAGAGAAAGCACTAGAGATGCAATGTTTGGAGTTGCAGTGTGTCTTTAAAGATCTATGGAAAACAGGACAGTGCCAAGAGAGTAGCTGTAGTACTTTATGTGAGGGTGGTGCAGGAAATGTATGAGGACAGTGAGACAGTGGTGATGTGTGCAGTGGGAATGACAGATGGCTTTGAGGTGGGGGTGGTTTTATGTCAACGATCAGTGCCTCTTCTCGTGTGCAATGGTGATGGATGGGTTGATTCCTGAGATCAGGCAAGTTTCAATATACTGATGTTTGCTGACGAGATTATGAGCTGTACTGAGAACAGGAAGGAGGTGGGAGCTTGGAGAATGGAGCAATGCTTTGGAGAGAAGAGGGATGAAACTCGGTAGAAGCAAGACCACATACACTGTCACAGTGAAGACGCAAGGTGTAGAGATCACGAAGGTGGATGAGTTTAAATGCCTGGGGTCAACAATTCAAAGCACTGGACAATGCACAAGGGAGTGAAGAAGAGAGTGCAGGCAGGATGGAGACGAGTGTCAGGCTTGATTAGTGACAAAAGGATGGCAACAAGAGTGAAAGAGAAGATTTACATGATGGTAGTAAGATCTGCTATGATGTATGGTTTGGAGAGAGTGACCATAACAAAGACAGGAGGTGAAGCTGAAGGGGCCAGAGTTGAAGATTCTAAGACTTGTTTGGAGTGAGCAGGGCAGACAGGATTAGAAATGTATACATCAGAGAGAGTCAGGTTGAGCTGTGTGAAGACAAAGTTAGAAAGGCAAGGCTGAGATGATTTGACGTGTGCAGAGGAGGGATAGTGGATATAATAAACAAAGGATGCTGAATATGAAGCTGACAGGCAGGAGAAAAAAAGAGGACGACCAGAGAAAAGATTTGATGTAGTAAAGGTCTAGTAGTAGAGGCCTATTCTGTCACATGCTAAGGTGAGATAGAGACATCCGCTGTACCAACCCTAAAGGTAGCAGTCAAAAGAAGAATAAGTAGAAGAAGAAGCAGAACACTTTATGCTCTGCATTTGAATTCATATGAAATATTTTTTAATTCTTAATCTCATGCAATTTGGGGTTTGTGGTTTCTAATTAATTTGTTGTATTTTTTTGAGTTTCACTATATTTGTATATATAATAGGGAAACACCACATAGGGAAATGTGAAAATTGTATAACATAGAACATATTTTTTTACACTCTCAGAAATATAAGGCTCAGAAAAGGTGACTGATTGAAACCCTCAGTTAAAGTTATCAGGCTCTATTCCATTTTCTAAAACATGCTGACTTGTTTGATAGGATTTGAGTTTGTTTCCTTTTTTGGGGGGTAAGGGTATTCATAAAAAAGGGGTTTACATATTCATCTAATAAGTAAAATACTCCCAGTTTGAGGTTATGAGGATACACAAATCCCTTGGAGGTTGTTTTAGCAAGGAATCAAATGTGATACAACAAAGATTTGGTGCTACTTGCTCTGGTGACCCCATGTGAAGGAAGCAGCTGAAAGTAGCTTTTCTTTGGTTTCTTTTTTTGAATGACATTCTGGTTCACACCACAAACAAGTTGGTTATGGTAATGTACCATAGGGCACATATGGACCCTGCACCATGGGGCCTAGGTGGGCAGCCCACTATAGGCCCTGTTTCTGGCGGAAAATGTGGCGCACATCTGGCCCTGTGCTGTTTGGCCTAGGTGGGCCCAAATAGGGCCCAAAACCTACAGTGTTGGCATATTGTTAGTTTATTGCAGGCCTACATGGGCCCCCATCGTGAGCCCCTCTCTGCTTAGTGTGGTCAGTCAACAGTCAGCCCACATCATGGACAACCTCACTGGGCACATTTGGGCCCTACATTTCACACCAGGACTGTGTAAAGTGTGAGTCTGCAAACCTGTCCCCTTGGCCCCACACATGCCCCAAGGGGACAGGTTTACTGGGCTCTGATTGAGTACACATCAGTTGTATGAACTTTACTTTGTGGCTTAATAAAAGTCTTATTCCTTGTGTCATGAACCACCTCAAAGCCAAGACAAAACAAAAGTAAGATTTTAAGACAAGTTGTCAAGCTTGACCCTTAGGAAGGAAAGGCTTCATGTTGTTACATTCTGTGTCCATGTAATCTTTCAAATATGCTACATGTTCACGCACAACTTATCTTCTGATAAACAATGTCCTGGCTGTATTGTGTGACCATGAACGATGGATAACTTGCCTCTATAAGGACAAGGTCACAAAGCATGCAGATTCCTGTCATACAGTTTACATTGTTGTTTGACCCTTTTGCAAAGAAACTCATAAAGAAACTCATAAAGACAACCTGTTTGTGTGAACGTCAGTTTCTATCAGATTTTTTTACCAAGCCTTTTTTAAACAATTAGCTGACAGGTGTGAGTGCTCTCTACGGCTCACACACCTGCCTGCCTCCTACACAACACCAGAGAGGGGAAAGATAAGAGCAGAAAGAGTCAGTAGGGTTGTGTATTCTGTTTTGTCTCATTGTCCAAGGTTTCATTTTCAAGGTTTTCCCTTTTAATTTCTTTTGCAATAGATTAAAATTTCCACCAGTGTTTAAAGGCTGCACTTTGGCCTTTAAGGCAGGCAGTAGGGGCACTATCTCTTTCTTTGTGTCCTCTTTTTGTTTTTCAAAAAGTCTTCTCAACTCTGCTATCTCATGGACTAAGGCACACTTTACTGTTTTGCCCTATTATCAGAAGTAGAAGAGTCACAGGGCTGTTGGTACTCCTATTTTCAAACACATTTGGTAACGTAAGAAAGGGTTTACCTTTTATTTTTCAGAGTAATGATTAATAATTATTATTAGTTGGCTGAGCTATTAGCTGTTAATGCTCCATGAACACTTAAAATAGTATTTGCCAAGCTAAATAGGCATAAACAATAAAATCAATATCAGACCAGTACTCTTAATACAGTAAGTGGCTTGATGAGATTTTTTATTCCACACAACTGTGTACTGAATCAGACAACTTGTTTTCTTCTGTTTTGCAGAAAGGGGTCTCTGTGTGAAGTTTATGTAGTGTAAAATTAAACCATGTCATAAAATAAGGAAGAGTCTCACGTATCCTCTTTTTCTTGTAAGACAAATGGCTTCTGCTGACAACACAGACTGAGAAATGCAACCAGAATGCGATTCTTTGTTTAGACTCATAAAAAGCAACACTGAACATCTTGTTCTGCATGTGATGTGACTCACACAGAGACTGGGGCATCAAAGCTGAAAATCATGGTTTCTCTGGCTGAAACCTTGACGACTTAGGGCCTTACTTCCAAAAAAAGTAATGATTGTATAATTTAAAAACTCTAACTGAAGGTACTATGAACAATACACAGCACATTGTCAGCATTTCAACTCTCTTGTCAGTTTGTCAGAGCTCAGAATGAACTCTTGCTCAGGCACAGTAGCCCTGTTTTAGCACTGACATGCATTCAGCACAAGACACCTCATAAACGTCTCCTATGAAAACACTGCTGCTACTACTTATTTATGTTTTCACTGAAAGACATAAGAACACGTTCCTTTTGTCGTTTTTGTTTGTCTCACCCATTTTCTTCGACCACTTCTTCCGCCCTTAAATCTGTTCTACAAGGTGCACGAGCGCACAGGGAAGGTAGGGGAGGGGCCGGTTGCGTTAGTAGACTTGATTGGACAATCCAGTGTCAGAAAAGAAAATGAACCAATGGGCTGCTGTCAGTGTTGTCAGTGTTTGTAGGGCTCAGCCCTGAAATATTACATTGACCCACAAGTGGGTCGGGCCACCGGGCAAATGCACGATATGTCAGATTACAGGTCAGTCCTGTTTGCCAGCATGTTTATGACTGTTATTGAATTCTCCTGGCTATGATAAATAGGCGGCTTGTTATTATCCACCTCATGGCAATATTTTGCATATCATTTTAAGCGAACTTAAGCATATTATTCTTTATTATCTGTTTCCCTCCTATTCGTGATCCCACTTTAGGATTGGGCTGTTAGGCCAGAGTATAAGTCATCTTTTAAATCACAAAGCTCAATGCATGCTATACCATTAATTATGTTTCTTTTTTTCTTTTTCTTTTTTACTAAGTAATAAAACAAAACAAAAAATAAAAAATAAGACAAATTTAATTATGGGCATCGTGTTGACCCATTTTGGTTCCAGGAAAGAAGTTCAAGAAAGGTAACTAATCAGCTTGTCCCCTGCTATTAAAATTATTACGTGGTTATAACATTTATTATAGAGCGAGATAACAGTCACGCAGTGAATATTGACGTGGGAGGGACTGCCTCGTCCTATGGAATCGCTTTATTGCCCTGTTATGTTTTGTTTGCAGATGCTCTCAGATGATTTTGCCTCTCAGCGCGTTAAGTTTCGTTTCTCCGGCCCGACTGACTCTCTGGGTGTGCCTGCTTTTAATCTCCGAGCGTGACAGTTTCAGTACTGCTGCTCTGTTTCATAGGCCAGCAGAGAGCATAGAGGGACTCCGCCCATACGGGCAGTCAAGGAATAGAAAGCTATAGCCCAGTCTTAGGGTTTTACTTTATGAAAAAAACACAAGCTGTGCGTTGATGCGTTACACCAGCATTTAGACGATCGGCACGGACGATTTAGGATATACTCTGATAATATCAACTACTGATCATGGTTAATACGAAGTTATCTATTCGCTGCCAAATTGGACTCGAGTTCTTCGAGTTTTTGAAGGAGACTGATCGAGCATCCATCACAGACAGGATTCAGCTGAGAGACATTTACAACAATGAGTTCAGGATGAGGTGGGTTCTTGATCACTGTTATTTCACACTCTTGTTTTATAAAGGTATCCATATCCAAATACTGCAGTAAAAGTTGAAGTACTGAGTCGACTTCTTTAAGTAAAAGCCAAAAAGTGCAGACTCTGAAATGTACTCAAAGTTAAAAAAGTAAAAAAGTAGGTCCTTGAAGGAATTCTACTACCTATTTTTGCGCAAAGGTAACTGAACCTTGTGCCAAATTAATATAAGACCTACAGTCTGTTATGTAGGATACAAGCAAAACAAACAAACATACTATATATAAATATACTATATATATGTATGTATATATATATATATATATATATATATATATATATATATATATATATTTTTTTTTTTTTTTTTTTTTTTTTTTATCTAATTTTTTTTTTTTTTTTTTTTCTTTTTTTTTTTTTTTTTTTATTTTAAAAAAAAAAAAAGGGGAATTTTTTTTTTTTTTTTAAAATATCTTTTTTT
>VUQG01015629.1:2312-17881 GCA_015106755.1 Etia nguti | reverse complement strand
AACCTTCTGTATTCTCTCTTTATGTCTTGCTCAACTTCTACCTTTCTTCTTGGGTAGCACATGGCCTGCTTGGACGGGCCAGTGAATGGCACACATGCCGCCGTCTTTGTTGCTACAACAGGCAGCGGTTTGCATTGGTGGCCCTCCTATCTTTTAGCATATTAATAGAGTGGCGGGCCTATGAGAGGGAAGGCAGAAGAGTGTGACTCCATTGTCCAGAGTCATCACCTCATTTCACCCAAATGAGGGACGCAGCATCCATCCTCTCGCCACCGATTCCAATTCAGCTAGACAGGCTGCACAAAGACCCTGGCTGGACATGAGGACAGGGGCTTGACAGGGGGGAGGAAGATGAAGAGGGCAGGGATGGACGGTGTGGTGACAAGGCAAGAAGGAGAAAAGAGGGGAAGGTCGCAGGCGTGGTGGGAGGAGGGGGAGGTAGACGACTCTGCTGCACATCACTCTCGAGTCTGTGTCCAGACCCTTGTGAAGTTTTGGAAGAAGAAAAGGCTTGCCCTCCAGTGACCCTCACCTCCTGCCTCCCATCCAACCCCCCACCCCCAATCCCTCCCCGCAAGTATTTCTCTGTTCCTGGGCCACCTCTGGGTTAGAGGAGTAAGCAATGGGGGCATAGAAACAGCCTGCACATTAACATATTGCTATATTCAATTGCAAAGCAAACCGCGTGCGATGGCTCTGAAGGAGATTTTTCTTCCTTCTTCTTTTTTTTTATTTGGAATCAAAGAGGTAGGCCCTTTGATAGCTGCAAAGGCAGCCTCTCACTGCCTTTTTAACATGCACAGCCAGGCGCTTTCTCATCTTGTGGGCTCAGTGTTGACAAATAAATGAACTTATTATACACCCCTGTGTTAGTCGCTGGGCCCCTGCCAAGGGGGCGATTTATTAAAGGCTACCTCAAGCCAAGAGGAAAGAGTGCACAAAGCCCCTCAGCATTACATCACTGCTGTAAGAGCACAACTTTCTATAGAGGACTGAGACGACAAAGGCATACAAGGATTTACTGTAAGTGTGCAGTGAGCGCAGAGCGACAGGCAAGGCAACAGACACCTCAGCGACACAGGCAAGAAACAAGGCACCGATGCCTGCGTGCTTTCAGATGCAGACACACACTGACCCCCACACACACACCCACACACACAGCACAGATGTTGGGTTGTGGGAGAGCTGAGTGGCAGGCAGTGGGCAGCAAGCTGATTTTTCGCACTCAAGACAAGACAGGTCTGTAACAGAACAAGGACGTGCGCGTGCAGCCGATGCGGGCTGACACTCGGGCCTGGTGGCTGCTGCATGTGGGGGGAAGAATGGCTGTATTTTAGGAGGCCCTCATTGATATTCATGTTGAGGATAAACAGTGTATGTAGCTGAGTGGGGACGCCTGTGATGGAAAGCTCCCTGTGAGCAGCGGCTGGCTGGCCCGGCCTGCACGCCTCTCAGCCCCTTCAATGGCCCTTTCTCCTCCCTGTGCCCCCTCGCCTCCATTCCTCCGTGTTCCTACCCCATGAAACTTCATCCTCGGGCCACCGGTCGCACATTCTCCTGCCCTACATGGCCCGCTCCATCTGGGCGGCTGCAACGCACACCACGCACATTAAAATTGTAAATTAATTAAAGTTGGAAAGTTGAACAACAGCCAAAGAAAAAGACTGATTTACCCTGACCTCTCTTTCCAGAGCTATAAATCAGCTTCTTGTATTCTATACATGTAGCGCTTATTGAGCTTGTTTATTAAGGGAGCAGCGTTACGAGGACACGGGGTTTAGTTGACTGATTAAGGTTAAAAGCAAACATCTCCGTAGGACTGTCATGACAGTATGTTTCACCACTAACGCAACACAGACCGTTAGCCAAAACAACCTCTGTGGAGAGCTTCTCAGAAGACAATCCACCTACTGCAGCTGCCCAAGCCCCACACACCAGGCTTTTTCCACAAACGCCTAATTAACAAACAACAACTTGATATTTCTGTCATTTTCCAATGCTTCTTGTCTGGCTATCACTCTGGAAACAAACTTAAAAAAAACCCAAACCTGTGAGAGTTGCACTCTCTTGCTCAGAATTTTATGTTAATTGTAGGCTGCCCTTTTAGCCTTTCACTATCACATCCTGTGTCACAGCTGCAGTCTTGAGTAACGTCAGTGTTGAGGAGCGTACAGATTTGGAGTGCGATTTTTCTCCCGAACATGGTTACAGTTTGGATTAAATCGACTAAGCTTCATTCAAAGTGCATTTCAAAAATCTCGGGCTATTTGTCCCTTTCAAATGATACAGCTATCGTGTCGACTATTGTAATTTAGTGTCTGTACCTAATTGTGAAGTAATTCTATACTGTCATCATCAGCTGCTCCATCATTACCTCAGCAATTACCACTAATTCCCTGCTCATTGTTCAAGAACGAATAAACAATCTGTAAACATGACCTTGGGTGTGCCTGATAGACAAACCTTGGCAGAACCGATCTACGTACCATTCACCCCTCTCCTCTCACAGAAGTTGAGCCTAGCATCGGTGCAGACAGGCCACAAAGTGACGCTCAGCCACAGATCAGAAGTTTAGCTGACCTCAGTGGCAGCTCACATCAGCTGATGGCTCAGCTGATACCCTTCTATGCATCTACTTGGCAACTGTCATAATATGACATGCCATTTAAGTTGCATTAGCGTGCCAACAGTTGTAGCACATCTGCAAGCTGCTTTGTAACCCATCCCCTTTTCCTGCTGTGTCTGACTTAACCAGTCTCATCTGATCTGATCAAAGTGAGTGATTTTTTTTTTTTTTGCTCTTACGATGGAAATAACAATCTTCCGTTTAGTGTATCGATCATGCAACAACCTCAAAGTACTGTCACAGTAGTTTTTATTAGATCCCACAGTTGTGCTCGCTGGTCCGACTGTGAATATTTTCCTGTTCATGGGCCGCTTTTGAAATAAAGAACTAAATCCAAATGAGAGCTTTTAAAGTCCGTATCAAGTGGCCTTTAAAGAGGAAGACAAAAATTAAGGGACAGTATGCTGAGAAAAATGTTGAGGTCAAACTATCTGGAACCAAAGCATTTACTTTAGTACAAATATTAGTCTTTGTGGTTAACATGACGTCCGAGAAAAACACGTAAGATTTTGATTTCTAAACCTTTTTGCTGGGATAATTGTAGCAGCCGAAGCAAAAATGTCTGTGATCTCCGGCGTGACTCAACCAGCCACAGGATTTATAGTGTGGTGCTGATTAAACAGCAAGGTGAAGAGGAGAACTCAGGACGTGCCACTCGATGATTCACCCTGTGTGTCATGTTACTGGGCACATACTGTCAGGAAGCCTTTTCCTGCTTCATCTGTTGACAATGCAGGCAGACCGGACATGATTCCTCACATCAGCGGAGCGTGCAGGGAAAGGATAATTCGCTGGAGAAGGTGGCTAATTTGTTAGGGTTCTGACTCATCAAAGAAAGAGGGGATTTTATGTAAACAAACACCAGTAAAGCTCTTTTCATTGAACACATCTGAGATGAATCATTCATCTCTAGAACGCTGAGCCGAGGCTGGAGGGGATTCTCCGTGCCACAGCCGCTTGGAGTCGAAGCTACAAGGAGCATTCCTACCTCTGGACTAGAGAGACTTAACAGCCAAAACAAAAGAAAGAGGGCTTGTGAATCAAGTTGCGACATTTGAGCTGTCACCGATTTAAAGACGGAGCTCGTAGAACCCAGAAAAAGCTAAAGAGGCCTAACGCTGTTGGTTTCCGACGGCATCATTTTAAAGCAAAAAGCTAAAGCTGTGTAAAATTTAAATGGCAGAGCATGCAGGTTGTGAATAAAATAAACTGAATAATAACAAAGTTACACTGGAGTTAAAAGTAAGCCTGTTCAACAAGGCTCAAGTTCCCTCGTGTTTGTCAGCTAGTGAATCATTAGTTGTCCCGATAAACTAACCAGTTAATCATCAAGTCACTTCATACGTAGTTCAAAGACACTTCCACATACCAGGAATAAGTGATCAAATACTATTCGGAGATAAAAGAATGAGCGCCCATTATTTAGATCCCAACTTGTAGCAAAATCTGCATTGTGTCTTCTGGGACAATCGACTCTCTCTTGGAGAGCGTTGCTGGCCCTGATCCAGAGATTTCTTTTGATCAGCTTCTGTGACCATTGTCACCATTCCATGCATACCATTACAGAAAAGGCTCCCGTATTAGAAAAAATACACCCTGCCAATATGGCAAGAAGATGGGGCTCAATAACTGCAGCAGACAGGTTGGGGTGCATCTGTCTGCCCCGCGTACCCCGTCCATTCTCCCACTTTAACTCGATTGAATAAGAATAGAAGAGGAAGCTCGGAGTGCTCGGTGTCTGTGTCTAGGAACGGAGGTTCATAATCTTCCTTAATGAGCTTGTTTCTGGGCTATTATCCGGCAGCCTGCCTGAGGGAAATGCTGGCGTTTCCTATCAAGTGGCCCTGCAGTGCTGACCCTCACACGGCTCTGCATATGAAATGTAAGGGCCAAGCCTTTTGTCTCCTTTCTCCCAGTCTCTAGCTGAGCCCCCGAGCCATTTGCATAGTCCTGAATGGACCAGCCAATGTTATTAATTAATACAGAGCCAGCCTGCGCCACCTGACAAAATCCCACCGAGTGGCCCGAACGGAACTGTTTCATCAAAAGAGAGGAGCCATTAGGAACGAGAGGCCTTATTCTCCTCTTCTTTCTGAAAAACAGAGAGCTGTGGTTTTACGCTCATTTTCTTTTTCCGCAAAGGGACAGCGGCGGTGACACCAAGGTTACAGGTGACCCTGCTGTCCACTGTCTCGTAAATGTAAATCCTCCAGAGAGAGAAATCCTCCTGCGTGTTTACCTTCTCAACTCTGATCAGAGGATGTCTTCGAGGAGGATTCTCACCAGATAACCCAAAGATTTACAGCTGGGAATGTTTCACAAACGGGGTTTCGTATTCCCAGAGATCTTCAGATGCACCAAACCGTTGACTCACTCGCTCCGTATCTTTCTTCATTTTGCCCTCATGTCGTGCTTGCCTGGATACGGAACGCGTACACAAATAAACGGCCCGATGATGATCCAGAGCTATCTCCACAGTATTCTCTCCTAAAATACAATGTTGGGAGAACGTTTCCAGGAGGCTCGTAAATTTATTTCCATGCCTCATTGAAGCAATTAAGGACAAAGTGCGCGCCGAGTCTTTCACAACATTGCTTGGGGAATAGGTCCGATCACTGACACACTGTCATTCCAAACATTAATCCGCTGGCAAAAAATAAGGGGTGAGACAGGAAAAAAGTGAGATATGAGAAAATTGAAGGAATTGGACAGAGGACACAGGGAAAGTATTAAAAAAAAAGACTGCAAACATAAACCGTCATTTCAAACTCTGCTGTCTGTATTGCATCCATTGCACAATCGGTGCAGGAGATCGCCTCATGCTGTGATTACCCGTCACCTTCCACATGTCTATTCATCTAACTGTATACACTCCTCCCAATGTTGTCAGCACAAGGAGGTGTTTCCCATGTGGGGGGGTGGGGTTAGTTAGCATTCCTATTTGTGACCTGCAGAAAATGAAGCAGCTGTTGGTGAGGGGGGGTGACAAAAAGCATTATTAAGGATGACTTGTGCGGTTATCCAAACTAAACGTTCGCACAAATTCCTCGAGGGTGTCCAGAAGCAGTGGAGGTAGGTGCTTTCCGGTCATCGCATGGCTCTGCCTGGTTTCTGATCATGGTGACGTAGGAGAAATCTGCCCTATTGGGATTCTCAACATGCAAACGCTATCGTGTCCTCCAGCTGCAGGGCGTGGAGGCGTGGGAAGTTAAGAGGGAGAGAAAGAACGTAGGAAATTTGAAAACATGACATGCCTTAGAATTGGCAGTACAAAAACAATACACTCCTCTGGCTTTCCCCAGCTCCCCTCGCCCCTATTGCATCTTTCCCACTTTGACCTCACTCTCTCTTCATATCATGTTAAAGGCTCTCAGTTCCTCCCATCCCTCCCTGCATGTTTGATCTTACGGGAACCATTCACCTCAAGTGTAAAAAGACAATAGTCTGCCTGCCTCCACTCTTGTCCGTTTCTCTTTTCGACCCCCTCAACCAGGCTTTGAAGTATTACTTCAGAGGCCACTGAAGGCCTCTGGGAGAAGACAGATGATGGATGTCAGACCTAAGAGGCTAACACTGAAATCACTTTAACGACTAACGCTTTTCTCACTGAAGGTATGGCTAGCTGTGACTGGCCCATAACAGATCTCCAAAGAGGACTTTGATACGGCCCTGAAAGAAGAAATGGCAAAGACATTTTGCAACACTACAAAGTATGCTAGCGTAAGCCATTAGCACTTGGTTTGATTTGGCACAGATGAAAGAAAAAAGATCAAGAAAAAGATACTGTCATCTTTTGGCTCAATTTGTCCACACTGGCTCGGCAATTCATTGCAGGGAATCGAAGTGAACGTTTCCTACCTGTCGCACAGAGGGCAATGAAGGTCTGGACATGTTTCCGAATAAGTGCCAGCTTATCCTCGGGCAGCGGCAGCCTTCTCACGATGTGCTCAATGAAATCGTTTGGTGTTACTGCTGCCAGGTTCCACTTCAACTTCCCCAAGACCACCAGTTCCCATTCCTAGAGAGAGCGAGAGAGAGTAGAAAAGGGATAGCTGAAAAACAACTCAGTGACACAAAGTACACGCCACATTTCAGCTTCAGCTCTGCACTTTTACTGCCATTGTTTAGCCAGTTGCGCTTGAGCCAAAAGTGCGTTAATGTGACATACAGCGGTGAGCATCTGGAGGTTAAGTGTTATTGTTATTAGTCTCTGCTCGGCTGGGCCTGGGACAGAGAATCACCAGCAGTGCCACCAAACCAGGTGACCTCGCATCACTGTCTCCCTCCCTGTTTGTGTCTGGCATGTGGGGACTTTCCTAAAGAGGCCCGTCAGAGGCTCTGCTGTGTGAGTGCAGAGTGAAAACGGATAAGCAGCCTATGTCTGTTGAGCACAGTCAGCATTAAGTATGTCATCTTTTATCTCAATATATCAATCAGAATCCTATTTATACACTGCAGCACTTAGTTACTATATTTTTCCACATAAAGTGCTTCGCAACATGTCGATGGCTTACGGAAAGACAGAAACCCAGCTTGATTAATCAGCATCTTATTCTTTCATTTAGATCTCACGGCAGAATGTGCTGACACGTGCTCATCCATCTGCACGTCTGTGCAACACGGGGTGCGGATACTAGGTGTGGTGTTCTCTTTTCTGAGACTGCATTGTTACTTTCACTTCCTAGAGGAGGAGGTGATTAACGAGAGAGCTGGTGACTAATTTGGGAAAAAATTTCAGCGGTTTGGTTCCGCACTGCAGCCTTGTGACTGGGAGGATGGATGTTCTTCATTTTCCCTTTAAGAAGGAGAGACCACATGGACTCGGTCATGAGACAATTCAATATGGCCGCCCCTACTAGCAGCATGCATTTTCCCAATCAAAGTGACCTTTGTCAGTCATGTTATGCTTTGTTATCTTGTTGATGTTTGAGAGATTAAAAAACAGGACATGGTTTTCAATGAAATTTGGAGTTTTATAAAGTGAAACCCGTCTTCTTCTGGGTACGGCAACGTTTTTGTCTATCATTGCTCATTAGCCGCCTCCTGCTATTAAAAGGTGTTTTCCATCAATGACAGTACGCAACACTGAAGGCTATAGCAATAGCTGCGACAAACCTTGCAACACATGCTTTATGCTGACAAGGGTGGCAATCTGGTATCACCCACTTCCTTCTGCTTACTGCCTTCCTCTGGTCACACCTTCTTCGTAAAATTGTGGTTCTCTTTACAAGAAGTTCTTACTAAAGATGAGGACAAAAAAACGATCACATGCCCCGAGCAGCTGATCTGTTTCCTGTATCTGCGTGTCAGCCAAAATACTGCCTTATACAGAAACACAGAAAGGAGGCCTCAGCAAACCAGTTCAAGGACTGAGGGCTTTGTCTCCAGTCTGAACATGAAGGTATCAGAGACGGGGTTTTTTTGTCAAGTGCAGCATTGCATGCAAATTATACGATTTTTCAGCCACAGCAGCGCATTTTCTTTTTCTTTTTTAAATAAGCTGTTTAAAACTAGAACTTTAAAACGCTGGCTCATTGTTGGAACCTTCAATAAAGAAATGAAATTGTCAAACAGAAACACATTCCAGAAAATTATGGGAAACCAACAAATCAACAGCAGCTCGTCGGGAACTTGAATGTACTGCAGCGGCAGTCGGCTCCGTGGGTAGAGCCGCCAGTCAGGCAGCAAGGCAGGCCTGCAACCATCAGCCCCGTCTGAATCGTAATATGTGGCCTCTTTCACAACATGGGTGGGATTGGCTGTTGTTTACTGAGGAATGTTTATGTAGCACCACAGAGCAGTAGGAAAAATACTTACCTGATGTGAAACTGAGTTAATTAATTGGTTTGCCATGCCAAAAGAGGTTATATTAAATAAATAGGACACAGAATAGTGACTTTTTTTGTGACCCAGCAAATCGACCCTGTACCATGTGTTTTCTGTGCAGCTTGCACCATAAGTTAGAATCAGAAATAGTGACTTGTGACCTCACGTCAGAAATGTGTGCATCCACGGTTATTTTTGGACACCAGCTAAACTGTAAAAGGCAAACTTGATTTTCTCTGTCTCTCCCTCTCTAGCTGACAGGAACAGAGAACTTTGGCTCCAGTTCAATATGACCTCGCTGATCTGTGAAAAAATATCTACCACCAGATGGCGATGGAGACCACCGCACAGACTGGAAGGTTACTGTAAAACCTTGAGGGTCTTATACAGTAAAGAGAGCCCTTGTAGAACAATCCTCTGCTGAGCTCTTTCCTGCGCCTTTGATGTCTAAAGTGGAGACTGGACAACCGATTCAGTGAAATGGGAACAACCCCATGCTGAGTATACGTCACGTTTGAAACTTTTAAATAAGGAAACACTCGAGAACAACCGGATAAATCCCGGCTTCCAAACGTGCTCTGATGAAGAAGAAGTTATGTAATATGTTTAACCAGCTGATGGTGACAATGTGAGTCTGCAGATGTGTTACTGCAAACTGTGTGAAACGCGTAGAACTGTTGCTTACCAGCAGCTCTTGTGGTCTGATGGAGTTATCTGTGTAGATGCAAAGCTTCTCTGCAGTTAATGGACGAGTCTCTTTCAATTTGGATGCAAGAAACATGCACACTGCTCCCAGCAGCTGCAGGTTACACTTTTTGGTGGGTACCACTGCTAGAAATCTGTCTAAGTAGTTCATGGCCAAGGGAAAAACTTCTTCCTCGCACTTCTGCTCCTCACAAACCTATAAGGAGACAGCACACAAGGCGACAACGTTGAGGACACGTGACTTCTTTTTCAGCGCTTGAAACGTATATAAAACTTTTATGAAATAACGAAACAAAAGAGTGATCACATAAGAGCACATTTAAAATCAATGACACACATAATTGGGGCTCAGCCAAGAATTTGCGCCCAGCCCAGATCTGTTGCGACATCACACAATAATTCGAAAGAAATTATTTCACAAAGACTGAAATGACTTTAAGACACATACTCTCAATAGACTCGCATTCCTGCAGTTCATTCACTAAGAAATGAATTCAAGTCACAATCAGCCGAGCCAAAAAAACACCAGGAAAGCGCAGCACACGGAAACACACTTTTTTTAAAACAGTCGTCATATTTTCATAAAATATTTAAAAATAGAAATAAATTATCTAGAGAGACTTTCTTCACACCATAATGTTCAGGAGACTGTTCCACATCAGATCCGACAATTCCTATCCGTATCCATGCGCGATAAATATCACGAAAATGTCAAAATAAGAGGCAAGTCGCAAGCGGCTGGTGTGGCGTGCCTCATCGCCGAGCCGATATGATTATTTCAAAAATTAATTAAAAATCTCCAGTGCGTCAGATTCTGACAATATTTACATGAAAATAAAGAGGAAAGACTCCAGATTGTTTAGAGACGGGTATTGACCAGAAATATTTGACGGATCGTCAATAAATGAACAGAAATCTTCGGCAAGTCACTGGAGACCAAAAGAAGCGATAAGGCCCTCGCCCTTCCCGACATTTAAATAGATATCTAAAGCGTTCGCAATGCTTTTTGTGATCGATTCCGTATTTGGTGGACACCTAAGACCCTCTTCTGTCATTACCGACGGCTTTTAACCGCTGTTACTTCGCTTTTGACACTGTAAATCCTCTTAAAAGCACTCCTATAAAAACCAACATGGCGATACAGCGCAAGTCAGCATTGAATTGGGGGAGTGCATACGTGTGCATGAAAATATTCAGCCTATCTAAAATAATAACATTAAATAATCAACGGGCAACATGTACAGACACCATGTGAGGCAGATAAAGGAAATCCTCCGGTGTCACAGCTGGCACAGCTGGCACTTTCATAAACGCAGCGATCGGACTTTAAAAATGGAAAGAAATTGCGTTAAACGGCACCGACGAATAACATAAGGAAATAGCAGTCGGAAATATGAGTCGCATGTCATATGTGCTCCTCGGAATATTTCAACCATTGCTCGATAAAGAAATTAAACAAATCGGGAGGCTTTAAAGTCGAGCACGGAAATAATATGTCTTGTCAGCATTCGGTGTTTCGCTATACCTCCAACATCCAAGTGGCGACCATTCTCCTCATAAACGGCTGAATATCTTTCTGGACGCCTTTGAAATAAGAATATTGGGGTAAAAACCTCTCCTCTATAGTCAACAAGCGCTGCAGGACTCTGTCATCGCACAGAAGATTCGGATCGGGACGAGCTCTTATGATGGTGTCCATTTCGAGGCAGAGCAGCTCCATGGTGCTGGTGTTTTCACTTAAGTTAAAAAGTAGGATTTCGCTTTCGGAGACGTCAAAGGCGTATTGCAGAGCGAAAATGCAAAAAGATGGCAGGAAAAGTCTTTTAGAGGCATAAAAAGCGAGACTGCAGGGGCTCCGTAAGAGTAGTCCTGCCTCTCCTTGTTGAGAACTTTTTCCTCTCTCCCCACAGCTCGCCTCTACTTTCGCTGCCTAAGATCAGGCGCATTTAGCCTGCCCTGCGTCCGCCACTGACGCAACTGCATTACCTCTGTATAGACACAACAAGCTGCATTCCAGTCTCTCTTTCTACTATCCTGCTGTGAAAGACAACTTTTACCAAACTTGATGCATTTTAGATGTAGATGCACGGCAGTGTAGGGGCAAGCACAAAATAACACCATCCAACTATGGCCACGTTATTTTACTAACTGGGGTTCAAATAAGTTAATTAGAGTTATTCCTTTGGCTGCGTTAAAGCATTTAGCCAACTGACAGTGCATTCAGGTACAGTCCTTGTGTGCATTTTTATTGGGGAACTTCTTGTTGATGCTATAGTGCCCGATGAACTTATGATGATCGTTACAAATTCAGGATATAGAATTGTTAAAATATGTTCATTGTTGCTTTATTATTGCACATATTTCAGCATCAAAAGGCTCCGAGAAGTCAGCCTTACTTGATAAAGTGCTTCAAGAGCCCCCTTGTGAAAATAATTTGTATATTAGCTTAGATTAGAGAGGCAATGAGAGAGCTAATTTACTGGTGTCTGCCACTTTTTTCATTACATTGCAATGGACTCAGTGAACCTTAGTGCAGATGTGATGCATGTAGATACTGTAGGCAAGCAGCCATAAATACAAGTTAGCACTTAAAGATGCACGCGCACGCGCGCGCATAGACACCAAACCCGCCAGCGCACATAAACGGACACACATCATCTTATACTTTTTTTTATAGCCGCCACAAAGCTGCTTGTGGTTTATGAGATAACTTTCTAGGAAATTTCTAGCAGCACTGACTTTTTTTCCTTTTGCATAATCTTCTGTTAAAGATAACACAAAGATGAGACGCACTGACTTTGCACAACACAAATAATAACAACAACAAAAAAATCACTATATATATATACACACACACACACATATATATATTTATATACTTTTAATTAGACTTCTGTCATCATTTACATGGAAAAACAAGCAGGTGGAAACGAGAATGTAAGTTGTTGAGCAGATAATTAAAAAAATGACTGCCAAATGATTTAGCCTCACATACAGTCACAAAGAGAATCTGCATGGGTAAATATGTTAATCCCCGTCCCATTCTTAGTCAACTTCAAAGACCGAGCCGTGAAAGAAACGAGACACCAGTGCATCAGGGGAAGACTGGGGACTGTAAAGTCCTCAGAGCTTTAGAGCTGTTAATTTCCATCTGAAGCTTGCTGGCTCTATAGCAGTGCTTGTGAGAAAAGTGGTGGAAATGTCTCTTTAAAGTTTTTTTTTTCCAGTCTAAGTTGCTTCCTCCTCCTATTTGCATAGCCAATAGCTCCTCAGCGCTCGAATGAGGCAGTACGATTGTTACTGGGCAGATTTCATTGGCGTCTGCAGTGAAATGTGTTTAGTGCCCCCTAAAAACTGTCACGGTTTTTTTAAACAACTGCCTGAAATGAAAGAAGTCAGAAAACAGGAATATCACCAAAACCATTCACACTTGAGAAAAAAATCATAAACGCCGAATTTAGAAGAAAGGGTGTTTGATCCTGACTGATAGATATTCTCAATTGAAAAACCTGAATATCTGCACTTTATGATGGGTCATATTTAAATTGGACAGTTTTAAGGTACATCAAGGCAGAAAAACCTTCACAAATATGTTCTTGACTTGACCAGGAAGGCTCCTTGTCACAGGCTAAGAAGAAACAAAGTAATTCAAAGCTGCATTATTTCTTATCAAACACACCAGAGTTTAAAATAAGCACGAGCAACAAGAATGTGGCTAAACAGGTACTCCAGTACTATCAACTGCGCTCAGCACACCATGCGCAATTAAGCAGTCTGATTGTTCTTTGTTACAGGTGAGATTAATTAAAATAAGCGGTTAGATAGGTTAGATCTGTTTAATAGCATATACTACGAGATTCCCATACAGACATTCTTCAATCCCTAAATCTCACTCGCCGAGAAAAGTGGGGGGAAAAATCCCACCCACACATGAAGGCTGAAAAAGCAGTCGATTCAATCGTGTTAAAGTGTTTTCAGATCACGCAATAACCAAAAAAGACTCACAATATGACTCAAACATGTATCTATTTCAGTGGAAAAGCATTTCACACCCTTCCCTCCATCATTTACGTTGTTAAAGTACCAACATATTACTCTGTTAACACAACAGAGGAGTTTCTTTTTTTTTTTTTTTTCTATTGCCGAAAAGTGACACCAACTTCTCCTCTGAGTGAGTTCAGAAGAAGCAGCAAAAGCAGGAGCGCGTTTTTTCTCTCTCCCCGGAAGCATTCAATTATCACACCAGAATAAAACGGGAACCCGCCCTGCAACTTCGAAACGTTAAGGAGTGGCGACAGTAGGCAGCCAAAAGCACCCCGGGAGGGGGGGACCATTAATAAGTACCGAACTTTTAAAAGTTTGTTGAAAATTATGCGCTGCACACCGTAAGAAATATCTGTCGGAGCAAAATTCTTTTGTCGGAGCAAACTTTAAAATGTCACATTTGGTTCAGTTAAGTTAAATAAAACAACCTAAGGATACGGGACACGTCCGGTGGTTTGCATTTTATCAACATCATTATTTTCACGAAACCTGCAGGGAGGTACTACCCATTTATTTTTCGCTTGTTTATGAAATTTACCGAAATAAAATAACTGAAAACAACAAATTTTAAGGACACCCCAGGTTATTTATCCTTTGTTTTCATAAAAAATACCCCCCCCCCCCCCCCTTTAATTCACGACTGAAAGAAATGTGGTCACTTTTTGCAACGAGGATCGGCCAATGAGTCATCATCACCGCACCTTTCACAGTTTAAATCACCATTACAACAACCAGAGAAGAGCAGCCAACAACCCGATAATGACAGTGCCCCGAAGTTCCTTTTATCTTCTTTTTTTTACCGACATCAAGATGGGAATCTGATGCTCAGAAAAATGTCCCACAAGACAAGAAAAGTGTCGGAGGGGAATTTGGCAAGTTCCTATTGAGTTATGAAATGACAGCAGCTCAGATCTGACAATGTTTGGAAGTAAAACACAGAGAGTGAGGAATTAAACAGGTTTGAGATGAGGCACACTGTACTTTCTACTAACCTGCCAGTCAGCACAAGTGTTATATTTTGTAAACAGTCTAAAGCAGATATAACAGAACTTTTAGATATTTTATTACCAATATTAATTTAGAAATAACAGATATTTATAGACAACTTTTATTCAAAGAAGATGCTAATATATGTGGTTTAAAACAACAGAAAATACCTTAAAAAGCTGTTCTGTTTTTTAAATTTTTTTAAATTTGTTTTTCCAATTAGACTACATCCCCATTAACCCAAAAGTAAAACTAAAATCACCAAGAAAAAACAAAAACAAAAAAACAACCTGTGAATCTTTTTTAAGCCAGGCTTTACAAAACCTGTCCAGACAAATGAGATTTCTGGAGGTATGTGAGAAGAAAAAAATAAAATAAAACACCCCAAATCACACATGCACATCAACAGGTCAATAATGGCTACACAGGAAACACACCTTTTGAAAAAATCAAATGAAATAACATTTAAAAATGACTAGAATGAGACAATAATCTGACTTGATGTAACTCTAAATCATCATGTTTGTTTAAAGACTTTAAAGAAACAGAAATACTGCATACATTTGATGGAACAACCACATTTTGTTAAATTCCATCTTTGTCTATTTAGTTTGACATGTATTAATTAGTTATATACCTGTATTTGAACTGTTAATATATAGACTATATATATTTCTTAAAAAAACAAAAACATAATTGATCCTGAAAATGTTTATTAGTCAATTTTGTAAAGAATGTATTAGCACTCTTAATATATTAGATTATTTTTTAATTGCTTAAAATCTGGTAGATTTTCTAAAACTAGATGACAGATTTAATTATTTGAAAGACAACAACACAAATAAAATGAAACATTTCATTATTATAATTTTCAAACGCTAATTTTTGAATTTTCTGGATATCAAATCAGTTTGGTTTCTTTTTTATTTAAATGTTATGAACTGATAGGATACATTTCCACTGAAATAAAAAAGAAAAACAGACAGAGGGATGTTTAGAAAGATGGAAATCAGGAAAAGAGAAACTAATTTGGCATAACGAATTCATTACATTTTTATTATAAAAATATGTCTTCTTACACAAAGACATAACAAAGGTGTTCAACCTGTAATAATAAAAGAAACAGTCAATCAGTAGGTGAAATGCCAGCAGTAGTCCTGACTTGAGTATCCAGCATCCTTATCTCTCTCTGCTTGAGACAAGACTTGTTGGATTTATCTGTTAATTACAAATAAATACTGAATTAACAAGAGGATTCACAGAACCAAGGAGTCATCTCTGACAGCAGTAACATGAGCCAATCACAGCTTCACTATGCAATTTTCTAATAATAATAATAATAATAATGTATACTTTATTATTATTATTATTATTAGAAAAT
>VUQG01015625.1:0-14169 GCA_015106755.1 Etia nguti | reverse complement strand
TCTCAAACAGCATATGCACTGTAAGAAAAAAAAAAAAAGTCACACTACATCAGGAATTTTCCACCTCCTGCTCACTACGACTGTGCATCTGTTGTTCACAGCTATCCTGTTGAGAAACATCACTCATGTACATGTAGAGGAAAAAGCCCTCTGCGTGCGTGTGTGTGTGTGTGTGTGTGTGTGTGTGTGTGTTGTTAGTCAGTCATGCGGCCACAGTAATCTCCCTGAGTGCCGCCTGTTTCTCTGTAAGGCCTGACTCAGACAGAGATGACCTCACCGCCGAATGGCAGGTTGTATGTTTTCGTGTCAGCAGGGGTTGGTTTGGTTTGTGTGTTTGTGTGTTTGTGTGGGTGCCTGTGAGTTTTTATATTGTTGTTGCGAAGACCTAAAAAGGAAGAGGTTTGGTTCCCTTACATCAAAGCGCTGCTGCTCGAAGCGTCATCGCACTCCAGAATGATTAAAGGATGAGTTGACGTTTATAAAAGCGTCACCTGCTTGTTATGGGTTAAAAGAGATGAAATGGAGGAAGATTATCGCGGATGCCAGCTAACGCTCTCGGGGGAACTCACATCATCCCTCTGCTTGCTTCCTCCACTCCTCCAAACCCCCATCTCTGTTCTCCGCTTCCATCCAGATCTCTAAATCTCTAAACCTTTCCGCTTCAGCCTTGAGACGACAGAAATGCAGGAATGGTGTTGGTTTTTTTTTTTTGCCTCCTTCAACCTTTCGTTCCCTTGCCTCTCATATGATTCCATAGAGTATTACACACTGCTGTCACTGTGTGTGCATGTGTGTGTGTCTGTGGTGCACCACGCTGAGGGCCTCTTTATTTAAGAAATAGCAGCTGCACAGAGAGTGAGATATAGAGAGAAAGACTTTTGAATGTTGCTCAGTAAGGGCACCCTCAGTACTTTCAGTCGCTTGTAGCTGTCGCTTGTAGCTCTGCACATATGCAGGTTAGGATGTGCATGTGTTCTGTGGCACAGCATACACACACATGCACATGCATCCATGAGCAACATCATCTTCCATAAATGCCACACTGGCACACTAGCATTAGCCAATATAATCACAATTAAGCTTATAAAATATATGTTGTTTTGGTTAATACTGTATACTGATAGCACAGACTGTATATAAAAGATGGCGATAACTGATCTGACTAAAAAAATGTTCATGGACTTGTTACTCACATGTTTGTCTCAATAAGCTGCTTTACTGTTTACTTACAATACAATAACTGTACAATAACTGGCTGGATGGAAGAAGACTACGGTGGTCCTGAGAGGTCAAATGGATTGCAACTTAAGCAGCAAATAGAAAAAATGCTGCAAGTGCACACAAATCCAATGGCACAGACCAAATGACAGAAACCAAAACATGAGAAGGATTTCCCTGAGATACACTTAAAGTGGTCTTAGTGGCTATGGTCACACCCGTTTAAATTAAACACGTTTTTCTTTTTGTAAATGATGCTTCCTTTACTTCCCATCCCTTAGCTGTTCTCCCTTAGTTATTGTCGGTAATCGGCCCAAAAGTTGAGATATTTCAGTATTCAGTGGAAAAAAAACCCCACCAAATGCATACTGCCATGTCTACAGCTAAAAATACCAAACTTTCAGCTGAGAAACTGGAACAAGAGAGACGATCACTTCCAAGTGACTAACTGTGGCTGCCAGGATTGCTTGTCATTTAGTCTTACCAGTCAGCTAACTTGAATTGTGATTCTTTGCATTTGCTATCCACCAATCAGCCCATCTGTGGTGTTCACATGTGTGATCCTCTTTGTTTCTCTTTCTCATATTCTAACATTCAGTTTCTCACTTTGCTCTGTCTTCCTCTTTCCGTCGCACATCACGCCTCTTGACTTTGAACACTTCATCAGCATGAGCAGAATCAGCCTGTGTGTGATACAGTGACTCACATGTACCCTGGCTGACCACCCACAGATGCTGCGGCTGCTGCTGCTGTTGTGCCGCGTTGCAGAGAGAGCGGTTTTTCTTCAGGTTTGCAAATTCTCCCGGAGTCTTTATGTGTGTGCATTTGTGTGTCTGATGCAACTGGCCCGGTAACTAAGGTCTGATCAGATCTCAGGTGGTCTGCTTCCTGTCAGTAGGCTAAATAGGATTTCCCCAAAATCATATTTTGCGGCCCTGCTCTCCTTTATGAGCAGGAGCACACTCAGCCACAGTCTGATGTAATATTCGCTTCATTTACTTTGCCTCTGTAACCCCTTAACAGCGCTGGCATCAGCACCTTCAGTATTTATAGTGTGAACCTTGAGCTGCTGTTCTTTTTGTTAAAGCATCTTCATAACAAGACTTTTGCACCCCTCCCTCTTTGTTTGTCCTGTATCTTTCTCTCTCTATTGCGCTCCTGTCCTGCTTTCACCAATTTCATTTCCTCCTTTTCGCTCCTTCTCTCTCTCCCTTTTACCTTCGTCATTTCTCTAATCCCCCCCCCGGCTCTCCCTCCTTCCCTTTCTCTGTCTCTCCTGCAGAACCAGACTGGGCGTCGCTGACTTTGGGTGTGTTTGTTTGCCAGGCCTGCTCGCTCCTTCACCGGAGCATCCCACACATCAGCCGGGTCAAGTCTGTCCAGGACACATGGGATGCCAGCGAGGTGGAGGTAGGGTGGGAATGTCAAAAATCTCCACATCCCTTTAACCTCAGTCCGCTTGCTGACATTTGATATTTGACTCGTGTCATTTTGCCCACCTAATTTGAACAATAAAATGAATGTGAGACAAGTGCTCCACAGCATTGAATTCCTATACTCCTACATTTTGTGTAGAGAGAAGGAGATGGAGGACTAACGCGGCTGTTTTGCTAACATACTGCTCGCACTACGCCTCCACACCGTCAGATGGTTTGGGGTCACAGGCAAGCGACAACTACGGATTTTCTCAAGAGAATACAGGAGGAGGTGTAGTCTGATCAGGTGTAACACACGGTGTTTATCAGGATAGCATCAAATATTAAAAAAAAATATGGCAATAAAAGCAACATGGCGATTTTATTAAATTACTGTGATGATAATGTAGTGAACAGAGCTTTGATTTAACATCAAATTCAATCCACCTCCACCTCCTCTGTTGTGCACGAGGCACAGGGTCTTGCACAGGTGTACAAACTGTTTGCATACTGAAGCAACATTAACATCGGGCCCTGTATGTTATTTTCAGTGGAGTTCAATTCAGCTTGATTTATTTATATATATAAAAAAATCAATTTTACAATCTCTTTGGTTAGATAGAAATTGACAAAATTTCAAAAAGATCTCCACAAAAGATGTGGATTGCTATGAAATTAGCTAAAGCTGATGTAAAATATTTTTGAGTCTGGTGCAACTGTAGAATAATATACAAATAAAACACTAGAATGTGACATTTGTACAAGTATTGTGAGAAAATTGCTTTTAAAAGCTATGAAGGCAACAACGGCAACCACGGTCAAGTTGTTAAAGTGAGCCACTCGATTTAGTCGACTAGCTAACGAGGTGGCAGTATGTTTCCTTCATCACCATTATTCAAGGCAGCTACAGCTGAAATATTGCATAAACATAAGCTTTCATGCAATCTAAATGGATGCATTATATTATTATTCATCTTTGTAGAGTTGTCAAGAAAGTGGAAAATAGCTATAGAGACAAAAATTATTTTTGTAGCAGGCTGTGCTTTTAATATCTGTGGAGACTTACTGAGTTTTGGAACTAATGACCATTTGGGGAACTTTAGCTTTTCACACATGTGGCTTGGCTTCTTGTTTTAGCACCAGAGATTGTTGATCTTACTAACTAAACTAAAGTGGTGGTGTTAACAGTTGTAGCAAACAGTCCCTTTTGTTAGGATTTTTTTTCGAGTCGCACTTGTTGTAGTAAAATGGCTTCAGGTGTTTTACATTGTGTGGTCTGAAATGTGCCATTCCCAAACTCGCACATACCGTTGACGTCCACCAGTTTACACCATGACAATTGCAAAAGCAAATGAAAAATGACTATTCGCCAACTGGTTGCGAGTATTTGCTGGAGGCTAATGGCAGTTGCTGGGAGGAGGATTGCTAAAGCCCCCGTAACATGGCCTAGAGATCAATCAGTGACCCCCTGGAAGCCACATGTCAGGTGGCAACAATGTGTACTCCTCAAGCAGTTAGCAAAAAACCCCTTCTGATTGCTTTGGTCGCTAGCATATTGCTAAATCAACCATTTGCTTTCAAATTTTAAAGTTGTGCCTTTTGAAAGATATTGGCCAATGCTGAGGTACAACTTTTACTCTGACAACAAACCTTCATTTCCAGTTTGTATCACACTTTTTCAAGTCGTATTATTGCTCGGCTAGTAGGAAATATTAATGCTGGGATTCTGCTAGCAACCAAAGCATTCACTAGGATATTATTGGCAACTGATTTCAGCTGGCAAGAGCCAGCAACCTCCAGAAACCACTGCCAACCAGTTGGGGAATACATGATGTATCACCAGAGGTGATACAACCAGTGACTGTATCACTTCCGCATGACATGACATGAGGAACCTGAATAGAAGTCTATGGCAAAGGCAGCTTTCTGCCTTGACTTCTGTAAACACTTTCTTTATGAATTTATGGGCTCAGTCACCTTTGGGTTATACTGTGTTTCAAAAAGGCCTATTATCAATGGTATGCTCATTAGTTAGCAACATGTGATAGGCAAGTCATTACCCAGTGAGCAAGCAGTTTCACAATCAGACTTGCTCTTCTTTGTTACATCCAGTTTTTTTTAAAGCCAAGATGGCGGCGGTGAAAACGTTAATCTTCAAAACAGGACTTCACAAATCCATGAATGGTGTCACAGTAGTCCACAACTTCCAGCCAAACAGTTTATTAACTCAGAGAAGTTAATAAACTATCAATGTTTTAGATCTCAGCTGAGTTTAAATGTTTATATTCTGTTATGAGTTGATTGAAATACCTGCCAGAATTCTTAATTCTTCACAAGTATGTGCAAATCCCAATATAAGCGTGCATATTTGATATGTGACTATACCAAATACATTCAGACAAAAACAAAAACCATGGTAACTGAAGCTAAAGCATCACTATTGTTTCTATGGAAACAACTCAGTCAATGGACATGTGATATGGACTTAGTAATGTGACAGAATTTAAAAAAGGATGAGGAGAGATGTCATTCAAAGGAAAAGTGGTGGGTTTTTGAAACCCAATGCATCTCTGCCTGCTGACACATTCCTTCTATTTCTAGATTAGCCATAGTGTTTTTCTTCAGCATAGAACAAAAGGCTGCATGATCAGAGTCAGAGTCTCATGTGGCTTGATACAGCCAGTATTGATCTTCCAATAATACTTAGATTTGCGATGATGCCTGTGCCCTGATATGTGAATTCTAACCAGCTCCATAATTCTGACCTTCAGCCTAACTCTGACTTCCCAATGGAAGGAGAATATCTCACCACGAGGATCAATAAGCATTATTAGTAAAATAATAGTTTACTCTTTTCCCTTGTGTGCCTTGGGATCATGTCCCGGTCAGAATACATCTTCAAGGCATCCTAGTACCTCCCCTGCAAATGTGTAAACACAGAATGCATATTTGGACTTCTGTACTCTGCTGCGGATAAATAAAGTTGTCTGTGAATGAAACAGTGTTGGCGCTCAAAGACTGTCAGTCTGTGACAAAAAGGGACTCAGGGGGCGATGATGTGATGTGAGTCACCAGGAAGGGTGAAGATGTGGGAGGACAGTAATTGGGATGTTATGGGGATTTGACTTAAGGGGTGAGCAGTGGGGGTGTTAGCAAGGAAAATGGAAGAAGAATACACAGGGAGGACAGAGTATTTGGATAAAACCAGGACAAAAGCACATTTATTGGCAGATGGGGGATGTATTTGATTGAGGTACGGGAATACACAAGGGCTTTGTGACGTGCGTTTGGGTTAATATAATTGGGAGTGTTTTAGGATGATTTTGAGATCACTGTTGAGACCTCTGGAGCTCTGTTTTGGTCCCATACCAATAAAATGTCAGTAATCGGAGGAGCCACAGCAGTATTCACTTTATTAACTGAACATGGCTTATATTGGGATCAGTGGAAATGCGTCAATGATTGTGTTCAGATAGGTGCCACAAATCCTCCTGCAAGGATATTACTTTATTTTGTTTTAGAATTGTAATACCACATTAGGCTCTATTTACACCATGTACTAATGTTTAATCTGTATCTGGACAGATTATCTTACCCTTGCTTTTAATGGCGCAAAGGAGCAGGCTCAAAAATATAACACAAGACACCACATAATACACCAGAAATCTAATTTTTAATCAAAGGCTGGTCATACACCGGCAGGGCAAACAATCCAGGCTAAGACCAGGAAAAAGAAAAAGTGCAGAAAAGAGTCCCGAAGGGTAACAATGAGGATATGAACAAGAAGCACAAGGAATACAACTCTAGGAAGAGAATATGAGGAATATAGCTAGGAAACGGTCTAGAAAGCTTAACTTCCAAGACAATCTGGCATGTTACAGAGAGACAAAGAAGTATATATATACCAAAAGAGTATGTAACTGGTGAAAACTGCTGAGAAAAAGAAGAAAGTAACTAGATACATACATCACTAAAAATGAGAAAATAAAATGGGAAGTGGCACAACAGAAACCCAAAACCATGACTCAAATATTGCATCTAAATGCAAATAAGTGAGGGGGCAGGCAGGCAGGATCAAGGGAAGCAGGCCTCCTCTGTGGGCTTTCATCATTACTAGTACTAACTGGGCTCTCATAAGTTACCAGGATGAAGTCGAGCTGGACCTTTCACCTTGCTGTGTGTGGCTGATTCAATCTCAGTTACACTTTATGCATTAATGTACGTTCCTTTTTTTTATCCTTGCCCAGACTACACTGCATGCTGCTGCATATTTATCAGTATATAAATTGAGCTTTCATGTTTAGATGGATATGTATGTGCTTAAGCAGTTGGATTTATAATAAATTAGATTGTAGACAATGAGAAGTCATTCAGTCTCACATGCTATTGCAATGTAAACCACGTTATCATGAAGATCAGGTTCAGCAGTAACTGAATGTCATGCTCCGCAGAAGCTTGAGACAGTTGCGAGTGGGTTTTTTTTAACCGTCTGGTGGAGTTCACATGAAGGAGAGGCACACAGTGAAATGGATGTGGTACAGAGGTGATTATACAAAATGACAGGAACAGTTGATTCAACACTGATTGATTTCATGTTCATTCAAGGTGCCAAATTCTGCATTCGTCACATGAGATGAATTTCAGTGGCTTTCTTTAGAAATCTGCTTCTATTTGATCTTCACAATAAAATGCCATAGTGCTGCATCATTCCCCAAAGTCCCTTAAAGGATAAGAAGAAGCGTACTGAGGGATTGTGCCAGCTGGATTGAGCTAAGGGATTATCCTAGGATGAAATGTACGACGGAGGAAACAAGGGCAGGAGGATGATGTGTCCCAATGCAGTGTGGCCATTTCCACCCTTAATCCCATAAGAAAGCCAGGGCCTTATTGTCAAGTGAACAAGTTCTAACATACATACCCATTGTGTTTAATCTAATTTAAAGTCAAATGTGAATTTTTTCTTCCTATTATTATTGTTAATGATAGTAATAGCATTAAAACCACTATTACTGCTATTGCTATTACTATAAATATAATAAACTTAATGCAAGTATGTGCCCAAATTCATACAGACTACAATAAATGCTTTTTCAAAATAAAGTATAGCAAAAATATGCTTCATTAAAAACTGGCTAGATAAAATTGATCTGGTTTTCCATTTAACCTTGATATCTGAAATACGTCACTGTAGAAACTTTGTGTTATATATTGAGCTGTGCACAGTGTTTTGATGACTAGGTTTTGCTTTCTGTTTTCCTTTCAGTTAATGGCTGCAATGGGAAACAGTGCAGCCAAGGCCAAATATGAGCAGAAGGTTCCGGCTTTCTACTATAGACCAACACACACCGACTGCAAGTAAGTACACCTTTTAAATTAATCTCAAAACACAAACACTAGAAAACACAGCCTTGTGTGTATAAAATTTTAATAGTTGCACAACCAATTTATGTTTAATGCTAAATTAGCTTATTCTTTTCTTGTTAGCTAACGGGTGACTGTGTGCTAAGACTGAGTGAGCCGACGTTAGGCACTTTCCTGTCAAAGGAACTTTTTATGTGTGTCGAGACAGCAGGAACCACTATTTAGGACGTTTCCTAGGACTGTTTTGCTAGAAGAAAAAAGTATATGTTCTGGGCTAGGTAGAGGTACAGGATACAGCCCTAAAAGCTACTAGACAAGTTTGATTCACTAAACCCAGAGAAGACAACAGAAACAACTGCCATTTCTGTCCTCTTGATAACGACCAGTCTTACCTCTGTTGTCATTTAGTTAGCCTACGTGGCAAGAACCAAACCCATTTTGTTTCCCTCTATGCTTCCTGTAGTGTAAAGTCTGCTTTTGTACAATTTCAGAGTTGAATACAGAATAATGTGTAATAAAAAGGCAAATGTCATATTGTTGGGAAATCTACTTAATTATTATATTAGCTTTGCAAGTATTACATTCTTTTTTAAAGGCCTAATGAAGACATAGTCCTCTAATAAACTCTCAATAAAAATGGCACCAGGCTTGCTTAAAAATATGTGTGCACATGAAGGCGTGTGGGGCAACATTTATCTAGGATTTTCTGAAAAAATCTTCAATAACTGCAAATTTGTTTTGGCTATAGTTCCTTCTGTAGAACTATCAGAGATTTGGGGAGTGCTGTACTTGGATGCTCTGGAAAAACATTCATTATGACTATACTTACTTATGTGACTGTGTTCATTTGTGGTGCAAAGTTTTCTGATAGTAGCTGATATGTACATGTAATACACACAGAGCTAAACGTGCTGCTATACCTATTAGCTATGCGCTAACGTTGACCACCCTTTGGTGCTGGACAGCTGATTGCAGTGTACTTTTATAGCATTTGAGCTAAAAAGCAGCTGCATGTTTGTTCAGGAAACAGCTGTAGATTGTCTATCACATGTTAATCACAGTGATCAGGAAGCATCACTTTCTCTTATTTTTTGTGTATGTGAAAGGCCTATGAAAAGCATTGTGTGGTTTTTTGTGTATTATTATTTTTACTGTAAATCTGCAGGGCTTTTATTCAGTATTTTTGATCTAAAAAATTCTGGAGGCTGCTATGTAGTACACACTGCGCTAGCATGTGCTTTGAATCAGCCTCAAAGAATACTTGAGTTAGCAAGGCTTTTTTTTTCTTGGCATTTTAGGAGTGTTCTTCCATTTGTCTTCCTGTCTTAAAGTAAATTTAATGAAGAGAGACAACCAAAGAGAATCCAAGAGACTGACAGAAAGCCTAGAACTAGAAGTGAGAGAAAGACCCTTCCCAGTATCGGCTGTCTGCTTGTGCTCACATGTTCTGCTCCCCTGAGAATTACAGGGTTTAGTGTTTAAGACCCAGTGTCATCACTGGGTGTCATTTGAAGAAAAATTTGCTAAGAATGTTTACCTCTAAATGTTGATAGAATGGTTAATTTATTTCCTCTGTGCAGAAAAAGAGATGGTGTGAGCCGTTTAGAGCATGCTGGGGAGAGGCAAAGGAGGAAACAGGATGAGAGAGATTGTTGGCATGGCGATGAGCTGCCTTTTTGTTTGTTTTTTAGCAGTGAGGAGGAAGAAGGTTTAAAAATGAGATTGCTACCTTTACATTAGGCTTTGGAACAAGGCTGTGATCAGGTTGCTTTGAGTTGCATTGCAATAGATATCTATGAGTGTTATCTGAGTATAAGCTTAATGGATATTCCATTATTCTGTTTTATTGAGGATTAAGTGACAAATCTAAAGATGCAGCAGGGATGAATTAAGAAGTTTAAAAAGTGCTGCCATGGCCATTGTAAAACTAAGGAAAAGGTCTATCAAAAAAATAACGTGTAAAGCACATTTTTGCAAAGGTACATGTCATACCCTCCTGCTATTCCTGGATATACTTCTATTGCTGTATGCATTTTATGAAAGATGATGACATTTGTGACATTTTTTGATATGGCTTAGATTATTGAACAATTCAGGCTAATTTCATTTTGACAGGAGACTTCAGAATAAAGACTGAAGCTGTCCTGAAGTTTCTTTTTCCTAATTAGTTTGTCAGCAGAATTACAGTGGCCATAAAAAGCCACTAAAGGCCCTTAACTGTATCTTATAATCAATGTTTTTGTTTTGTCAAAAACAAATCTATCTATTTGTACTTTTTAAAACCAATACTGATATTGGTTACAAAGTACAAATAGATTTCCCAAACATTTGTTATATGTTGTCATTTATTTAGTTCTTTATGCATATTTATTCATTTATAAAGTTGCAGCGTGCCCTCTGGTGGAAAAACTATGGAACAACAACACTCATAACATTTTTGAAGGGTGTTTCTGCTGCCTCTTCCTTACTTTTTTAATGCCACTTCACATATATTGGCAGATACCTAATATTGGCTCTAGAAAGGGGTTGAATTAATCTATGGATGTGAACAGATGTGTGTTTCTACCTTAGGTTTGGTCTTAAGTTCTTATAAATCTCAAATACATCTTGTTTATACCTAAAATAGTATAAAAAACAAACCCTGATAATACTGCAGCTTATTGTTGGGACTTTGCAGAATTGCGTTTTTGTTTTTTTTTTTACATAAAAACATCTTCAAGTTTGGCAAGAATATCCATTTTGAGGTGTGAAATAATTTGATTTTGGCGGTCAAGGGTCAAGGTCACTGTGTTTAAATATGTCTCTCTTCATTTCTATGAGGTCACATGTTAGGCAAAGTAAGACTCCTGAGCAGTGAAAAGTAACAGTGTGTACATCTAACTGACAAAGAAAGAAATAATTTCAAGTGTGTGTACATCAGGGCAATTGATGATGAGTGTGCAATTCACATAAAAGCTAACTGTGTGTTTTCATCGTGTCTCCAGACTGCTGAGAGAGCAGTGGATCAGAGCCAAGTACGAAAGGAATGAGTTTGAATTTATCGAGAAGCAAGAGCCATACTCTGCAGGTACGTGCATACTGATAACGAAGGCTTTGTATAAAAGTCCTCATCAATCCATATGTTCCTACACATCACTCTAACTGCTGGCTTTTTTTTTTTTTGCCTGTGAAAGATGAAGACAGAAACAGAAACTGAAGAACTGGTTTCAGTTCAAATCTTTTGACCTGGTGATGACCGAAAACAAGAGCAAAATAAGACAGCATCAGGCAGGACTGAATAATTAATAATAGCCTACGCACTGCAATGTCTTTATCCCAGCAATGTAAGAAACAGTGTTAGAGGAACAGTTTGACATTTTAGGAAATTGCACACTTGCCTAGAGTTAGATAAAAGGATTGATGCGGCTCATGTGTGTATGGTAAATATGAAGCCACTGCTGAGAGACCCCTAAAGCCCACTAATCAGCACATCCTGTTTGTTTAATCTGCATGTCCACTGGTTGCCTGGAAACCTCACAGAGACGGCGAGACTCAAAGACGAAAAAGCCTATTTCCAAAATCAAAATATTCCTTTAACACGTCTTTCAAAAAAATATTAAAATGTCACATCATGTTTATGAGTTAAAAACAGTTCATCTCTGTTGGGGAGGTCTTCAGATAACATCCGACTGGTCAACTGTCTGTTCATATCCATCCACAACAACAGTAGAAGCACTGGGAAATAGTACTCGGGAACAGACAAAGACTCTATGTAAAAGATGCATATACCATAATCACTATGATACTGCTTGTGGTTTCTGGAGCTAAAGCTGCATTCATAAACTGGATGGGTTCAATTCACAGACATTCAACTCATTTCAATTCAATTTTATTTATACAGCGCCAAATCAGAACAACAGTCGCCTCAAGGTGCTTTATATTGTAAGGTAGACCTTACAATAATTGCATGCCTGATAGTTAGTGCTTAGTATCAGACCAATAAAATACCAGAATTTACTCACCACAGCTGGAACACAAACTCCATGGACAGCCTGCCGCTCACAGTAAGCCATATTATTTATCAGTTCATTCATCCATCCATCCATCCAAAGAAACTGGGGATGATAGCTATAAAGCTAGACTTATTTATTGGCAGGCCGATATTATTTGCTAATATCAATCAGCAATGATTTGCTGATATAGCTACGTTTACAAAAGCCAGTAAGTGAACATTTAAATGTAAAGAGGAGAGAGAAAAACACCCTTCAGCCATGTTATGATGGATGACGTTGCATAGTTTGTCCATCAGAGGGCACAACGTAAGTTTCCTGCTGGTGAACATGTGTTTGAAACAACACAAACACAACAATCAGCTGATCCAAGCAGAGTCAGGCAGAGCGTAAAGGAGTAAATAAATAGCTACACATAACAAATGTTAAGGAAATATGTTTTTATTTCATTTGTTTAAAAGAAAAAAAATATCGACTGATATGTTGGAATATCATATTTTTAAATCATCAAATATCAGCATTTGTCTTAAAAAAAGTATATTATCCTATATATTATATATCATCCATTATTGCTTTTATTATACTCTAATTAACTATAGAGGAAAAAAACTTTTTGTAAGAGGCTGTAAATATTTGAATTTCATTATTTTGTAATCAGCCTCAAGTGGCCATTTAGAGGAACTGCAGTTTTTGGTCATTCTGCACAAGCAGCATTTTTCACACATAGATGTTGGCGCATGGATACAAAACTTTGACATGAACTCTGATTTGGTGTTACCTCTAATGTCTTCACATTTAAATGTATATAGCCACTTTTAGGCTTTTTGTAGCAGTAAATGTGCTCGCTCAAGCTAGAACTACATAAGATGAACAGATGTATGCTCAAGCAAGCATACTTCTTTTTCCCACCTCAAAAAAGAAACAGCAAAGTGGCCGGTCTGCTGTGGTGCCAGGCTTGTATTGTTTACTCTTCGATAAGCAAAACCTTGAAAAACTCCTTGGGTAAACATTTCCCCGTGGATGCCAGTAGCACAAATTCAATTACCCTGAAAGATCCATTGATGACTCTCAGACATTCATTTTCATCCTTCTCCTCCTAAGTGGTTGTGGTATATGTTTGCGGTTAAAAGCATATTCGTGCAATGACATTGTAATTGTCACTGTTGGTGAATGGAACTGCCATTAAAGGAGTATGCTTGGTTGGTTGTGTGTGTGTGTGTTTGTGTGTGTGTGTGTGTGTATGGAGGCTGAGGGTAGAGTACTAGTATACATTTCACATCTTGATGAAGATGGTGCTTTTTGATTGGCTTGCAGTGACCTCACCCGTTTATTGTTACGGTGAGGAACCACAAACTGAAACGCAAACACACACACACACACAAACACACACACACACACACACACACAGACACACACACACACAACGGAGTGTAATGATATGAGTCATTCTGTCATCTCTATTTGTGCCTTTGTGGTAACGTCATCACTCATTGTGAGGTGCATGTACATACACATGTATCTGCTCTGTGTGTGTGTGTGTGTGCACGTGCCTGAGATTGACTATATGCAGTAACCTGGAATGCACAGCGACCAACATTGATCTGATATGCAAAGAAGAGGAGGAGGAAAAAAAAGGTCAGAGAAGGAGGCGAGGGTGGGGACAAGGAAGGCTATTGATTGATGAGGTAATGCCAGTGTAGGTGGATGTTTCATGCTGGAAAGTCACAGACAGCAAGACATACATACGCACACACACACACACACACATACACATGCATCTATATATATATATATATACATATATATAGGGGGGTTACATGAATAGGATGAGGGACCTATGGAATCTTCGATACCCAACATTCACACTAACGGCGAAACAACTAGTAGCTCAGTGTTCCAACATTCGGAAGAAGGCACTGCTCTCACAGCTAGAGATTGACGAGGTACAACATAAATGCTACGCCAAGGGGGAGCCAGGACACCAGGTCAGGGGGGTGATATCATCACCCCCACCCGAGATTGGGTACCAAGCCCCAAGTGCGATTGAAGAAGGATCGTTGAGTGCGAGAGGAATTGACCTGAAAGATATAATCACGGCAAAGCTTGAAACCTGGATCCCCCGTAGCCGGGTACCAAGACTGCGTGAAGTACCCTCAGAAGATCTACTAGATGATGTGAATGCAGCA
>VUQG01015622.1:0-22875 GCA_015106755.1 Etia nguti | reverse complement strand
GTCTCCGTCGTCATGGCTGTCCCTGTCTTTCTCACTGTCGAGGGCAGACTGCCGCTCCTTACTGGCCTGAAGTTTCCTCATTGCACTTAGATTTTCAGTCAACCTGTTGACTGTTTCCTTTTGCTCGGACACAGTCCCATAGGCCTGTTCCAGCTGATTCTGGCTCTCCTGCAGAGAATTGATCAGGGCAACTTTTTCCCTCTCAACCTACAGAAATACAGATATAAAGAGTTCATTAGTCAGCTAGGCAAATTTATAGAAAAAAAAAAGAGAGAAAGAACAAAACAGGAACGGCC
The DNA here is from genome assembly GCA_015106755.1 of Etia nguti. Taxonomy (NCBI): domain Eukaryota; kingdom Metazoa; phylum Chordata; class Actinopteri; order Cichliformes; family Cichlidae; genus Etia; species Etia nguti. Next base: position 22,579 of record VUQG01015622.1, on the reverse strand, counting down.
CTTTTGGCCAAGTGACAGAGTGCAATTAAAGTTTCTTAACAACCTTTCAGGAACTTTTGAGTGACACAGTTAAACATGTGCCCAATAATAGCTATCTCAGTGTGACCTGCCAATCCTGATGATTACTAGTAATTCAATATCACTACATTACAGACTTAGTTCAGCTACTTAGTTTGTTATCTACTTTTCTAGTAGATTTGTATAAACCCCACACAGTTTGTGGTGTTCTTATCTAGTAACTGTATTTGCTGTGCTGTTTTACTTTGTATAAATGATATTTTGTATACAAACTGAGTTACTGCACACATCGGTGACATTTGTCCATGCTGGTTTAGCCCAGTTCCCTTTTATATGGTCTAGATACACAGAATACACAGCAACAAATAAAGTTAGGGATGCATTAGACTGATAGCATTTCCTGTTTTCTCAAAACTCCTTTGATAACATCTTAAATTCTTTTGGCCACGATAATCATCTAGTGAAAATAGCACAGCAGCCCTTCTGTGACATCTACAGAGCAACTTAAGCTTTTTACTGAATGAGAAATCATTGCATCAGGTATGCTGCAGTCAGATAATGATGGCTCTTGATTCAAAGTGCATCTCATGGATCTCATACCTGCACCAGCTGTTGTTTCAGTTTCTGTATTTCTGATATGTTGAGCTCACTCAGCAGGTCGTCCACCAAGCTAGGGACTGGTTTGAAGCCCTCTCCTCTCTTGTTCATTGCAGTTCTATTGTCTTCATCACTTTCGCTCACTTTAACCAAGCCGTTCTCAAAGCCTCTAATTAGATCATCATTGTCCGGTTCATTGACGGCCGACGGGTCCTCGTGGAGTTTGGGGTTATCGATGGAAATACTGAAAGAGCTACTGTACACGGAGCCGCCGATGGTCATATAGTGGGAGAGCTCTTTGCGCAGCGAGGCCTTCTGCTCACGCTCTGTCTTGATGGTCTCTAAAGCTTCCGTCAGCTGCCGCTCCGCAATTTCTCTCAGACGCATTGCTTCCTCCAGCTGGCTGTGCAGACACTGGGAGTCTTCCTCCAGGCGGCGGATCTCATGCTTTAGACCTTCAAACTCCACCTGTAGAGACAGCCAAAAATATAAATAACACAGCTAATACTTTTACACAAGTAAGCAGCATCTGTTATAATTTGTGAAACAGGCATAAGTGCGTCATGGTTGGCCAAAATATTATACACGGACCCATTTTTTGAATGTAAAATTTGTTGAGTGCTCATATTTTTAAATTGTAAGGAAATGGCACAATGACTGTGTAGCGATAATAGAACCAAAATAATAATATGGTTAGTCTGACTCATAAAAACATGAACAACACAGCTATTTCTGAATGATTTCCACCCACTACAAAACTGAGTTTTACGGCCAGTCTCACCTGGTTCTGTTTCAACACAGACACTTGTTTCTGAAGTGAGATGTTCTCCTCCTCCAACTCGCTGTAGTCCTGCAGCAGTCGAGCCTCCCGAACCTTGTACTCTCTGATGTCATCTCGCAGCTGACTGCGCTGCAGCTCTGCCAGCTCTGAATTCTGCACACAAGAACAGGGACAGCGGGAGAATAACTGGATGAACTTTATTTTAAACCTATGTTCACCATCAGCAAATGCAGTGTAAACCACAAACTACACGCTTGCAATAGTTCAGCAAATGAGTTAAAATAAGGGCAAGAGTGCTTCACATGCCACAAGTCTTTGGCAACCATGTGCAATGACAGAAGGAGGACATGGTCCACTTACCAATTCATTCTACAGAGAGCCCCGGTGGAGGACATCCTTTGTGTCACTCACTGCGGACCATTACATCATCTTTTCTGCTGGGCTCAGGGCAAACGTGCAAACTGGCCCTCCCCCATGATAAGGAGCAGCTTTCTCACAACCAACACTGGCAACTTTTTGAGTCTACAAGTCAACTTCAGTTAGCATTACAAGCTTTCATTGGTTTCCCAAATGTGTTGCAAATAGCAGATCTCCGATTATGACACATAAAATACGCCGATTCAAACTTCGGCTGACCATATACTATGATAAGAAAATGCTCAACAGGATTTAAAGTGAGCATTTGAGTGTAAATCGTGATAAGAAATTCATATCGCAGCACTCTCAATACCTACCTCTCTCATTTCCAGGGCAATGGATGACAGGCGGTCATTTTCAGCTTGTGCACTGGCGAGGGAAGCTTTGGCCTGTCGGAGCTCATTCTGTAACTCCAGGACCTTCTGCTGGTAGAGAGCCTCCTTACTGGCAGACTCCAGTATCAGTGACTCTTCCCTGCTCTCCCCATCTGCTGCCACCTTTCTGTGGGTTGAGTAAGCATGTCCAAAGGCCTAAAGACAGACAGAAAAAGCAATAGAACAAACATATTTGATTAGGGATTCATTACAAACCTGCTTTAAGACATATGCACACAACCACGAGCATGGTTAGAGACTTCAGTTAAATAAAGATCTTCACAATTTGGCAACCATTTCAGAAAATATCACGAATGTGTGTGTTTGAGGTACTGGACAGTTCTTTCTAGTAACAATGACCTAAGTAAAATTCTCCATCTGAAGAGAGGAAATGAAACCACAGATAAGGAAATATACACGATAAGTATCAGTTCTTACTCATCACTCTAAATAAAACTGTAGTTATATTGGGGATGCATGGTTACATGTTACATTCACTGCATTTATGTTTTTGGTTTTAATGTTACGGAAGAGTTTTGCTGCAAACACAGATTACATTTGAAACTTATTCATGCAACAACTTTGGCCAAACTGATTTTTCTATTGATAAAATCTTTCCTAACATGAATTTGTGTTTCTATTTGGTGATGATGATAGATCCTTTATGGATCCCAAATAAAATGTAGACATTCATTAGCTCAAAAAACATCAAACATGTAATACCAATAAATACTGACGCTAGCAGAGACACAACAGTAATACTGTAACAGAATAAGAGATGGTTTGTGAGAAACCACAATAGTGAAGTGACAGCCGTACATCAGTCATTCTCTGCTATAGGATACAGAACAGTACAATCTGCATAAGTTTAATCACAAAGATAGACTGAAAAAAGTGGATGTGTTGACTTTTAATGGTTTTTGATCATTAAAGCACCCAGGATATAAACAAAAAACTAACTGCTTTCAAGTGTATTTTTAATGCTTGAAGCCCAGTAATACATAAAACCATGACTAATAAAAATAGAGCACTGCAGCATATCTGTCATAAATAAATGATAGAATACTATGATAAAAATAAAGAGTATCCGGTATAAAATAAAATACTCTGGCCTCATATATGTTATTTTACACATTTTAATTTTATTGACATTTTTAATAGGTCTGTGTTTTTCTGCACTTAATTAAAAAACACTGTTCAAATAGTCATCAAACACAAATCTGTACAGATATTGCTTTGATATTATAAAATAAATATTTATCTACTTTAAAACAGATTGGATAAATGGCTAGGAATATTCCCAAAGCTGCAGCATGTGTTTTACTTTCAATGTTTAACTAGCTACTAGGAACAGTCTTTGAAAACTTTTGCAAAATGTCAGTTGAATGGTTTTACTAAGCAGGTGCAATGTGAACTAGTTGTCAGAATAGCAGTAAACTGATGAATAATTTGATGCCATATCTGCACAATTACCTACTAAACAGCCAAACACACATTAAGTCAACAGTTACTAAGTGGGGATGTAACAGCAAATGAAACCCAATGCAGAGCTAGATGCCATTTTTCCCACTAGTTTTCAGTCAAACAAATAGAATCTGTGTAACTAGGATCATAGTCATGGTCAGTCATGATGATGTCAATTGATAGATAGGAGGCTGATAGAGGATGAGGATGGATGATTCCTTTACCTACATCACTCTCAGCGATGTACTGTAGTAAAGGGAAAACTGTCACAATCATGAGATACTAAGTAAATGACCACAACAATTAGTCACTTAGAGATGTAACTATAATCTATAAACCAGAGACTCAGTGGCAAAATCTCACATCCTGCTTTTTAATTTACATTTCATTATATTAGACTAGATTTCCAGTAAAAAGGTATTAATAAGACTGCGACCCATTAAGCCCAGCCTACACACAATGACCTATCGCCATTTCCTGTGAACACAAACACTGAAGGACACTAATAATAGAGACTGGACATTTAGACATACAGCTGACAGACAGCAATGTGGAAGTGCTTTAGGATGCACTTCCTCTACTGACTGATAGACTGGATGTAACAACAGTCTTAAGACTGAACTGAAGGGAAGTTCCCAACCACCCCCAACACACACACACGTCTTTATTCTCTAATGAAATACAGATTTTCCCACATGTTAGGATCTCAGTGGCTGGCAGTGCGTCTTATGAGTTGCTGTGAAAATGTGTTGCCAAGTTATCTTTGTTTTGGTTAATGTTTACTAGACTGATAGATGCCTTCACCTGTCATATTTAGCTGTAGAGGTTATTCCTCTACTGTGAAACTGAAGGGCCTAGGAGTTGGCTGACGTTGTGGGTTAAAAATGTCTCAACAGACAAGCTATTAGGAGATGAAGAGAAACACAGATATTCAGGGTTATTAACTTCCTTTTTTATGATTTCACCACTGGAAAAACTTCTATGTTATTTTTAAACAGATTAACAGCAAATTGGCCAAACAGGCTTATAAATGTGACATAAGACACTGCAGCTACAGGAGTCTGATTTCAAGGCCTGAGCCTTTGGAGCAAGTAGAGGCAAGTGATCAAAACTAATGAGAGTTTTCATCCTTCAAGGCGAGGCAACATTAGGTAACACTGCAATATTTCTGCTTGGAGGTGGTTATGCATATTTCAAACTTCATATAATATTTGAAGAGGCAGGAGGGATATAAATAGAGATGGGGCTGGGGATCAGAGGAAGCAAACCCCATTACCGACTGCTTGTAGTGTGATCTCCTCTGTCACTCTAAATTCACACCGTGCTACTATTATAACATGCACTAAGTTGCTCTCCTCGCCTTCACATACTGACTGATGCCAGGATTTATATAAAATATCTGGCTGCGTGGCGGTGACCTCGGGTTACCTCCTTCAGCTGATCCAGCTCCTGTCGGACCGTCTCGTAGTCCGTCTCCAACTCGTCAAATCGCTGCTTGAGCTGCTGTTTCTCCTCCAGCACCGCCAGCCCATACTCAGCTGCCTGGATCTTCTCCTGGGTCGTTTCGCGAAGCTCCCGGGTCAGACGCTCCACTTCGGCTCGGAGCCACTGCGGCCCGGCTTCTGTCACCAGTACCGCCTCAGGATATTCCTGCTCCTCCATAGACATCTTGGCGAGCCGCCGACTCCCAACTGTAACGGGACCCAGCCCTGACTAGCGGGAGCAGCGGAGCAAACCACCAAGACCGCAAATCACTGCCTTCTTTGTTTGGGGCGCATTGTTGGGCTTAAACTGTGTTTAGTTTCCCGGGCTTTCTCTCACTGCGGACCTCGACGGAGCTCAAACTGGACAACAGTTTGCTCATTCTCGATATCTTTCTGTCCCTTCTTGAAGCTGACAGAGGAAACTTCAGTTGAGATCATCGATGAGAAAAAAAAGCTCCCCCTACACGGCATTCAAATCAGCCTGACCACGAAGGGAAATGTAGTTTTAAGTGAGGCGCGCTACTTCAAGGACTGCTTGCTTCTGAAGTCGCGTTGACTTCAAGTACCAGAATCCATTGCGTCTGCCGAGACAGGACCCCACAGTTTACTGAAACGCCATCTAGAGAATCAACAATGAAACTGCAATTATATTTACATTGCATATTTATTAAGATCTTTATTAGAGTTTATGGGTATTTTCGTTATACTCACTTGTCGAATGAACAGTAGATTCATTAATTTTAGAAATATGATCGTCGGTCACTTTATTAGGCACACCTGTTCAGCTGCTCATAAACGCAAATATCAAATCAGCCAATCACATGGCAGCAACTTCATGCATTCAGGCATGTGGACATGGCCAATATCATCTGCTGAAGTTCAAACTGAGCATCAGAATGTGGAAGAAAGGTGAGTTAAGTGCATTTCATTTAAGTTTCATGATTGATGGTGTCTGCTCTAACAAGATTATCACACACAACCATCTTTAGGATTTACAGAGAAAATATCCAGTGAGCGTGGTTGATGTCTGCTTCAGGCTCATAGGAAGGCAACAGTAACTCAAATGGCAATTCACCACAACCGAGGTATGCAAAAGAGTATCTCTAAATGCACAACTCATGGATTGTTGAAGAAGTTGGACTACAGCAGCAGAAGACCACACCGGCTTCCACACATGTGGCAGCTAAGAACAGGAAACTGGACAATAAATTATTGGAAAAAACACTGCATGATTTGAAAAGTCTTAATTTCTGCTGGAGCATTCTGATGGTAGGGACAGAATTTGGTATAAACCACATGAAAACCACATGGATCCATCTTGCCTTATGTCAACTGCCCATGCTAATGCTGATGGTGCAATGATGTGAGAGATTTTTTTTGGAACACTTTGGGCCTCTTAGTAGCAACTGAGCATCATGTAAACGCCACAGTCTACCTAAATTCTGCTGTGTGAAATGTCCATCTGTTTATGATCACACTGTGGCTATCTTCTATTGACTGTTTCCAGCTGGATAACTGTCTTCAAACGATCACAAACTGGTTTCTTGTACATGTTCACTGTATTCATATGACCTCCACAGTCATCAGATATCAATCTAATAGAGCTCCCTTGGGATGTGATACAACAGGAGATTTGGGTCATGGATGTGCAGCTGACAAATCTGCAACTATCTGTAACTTAAAAATGCTAATGAATATATATATATTTTAAAAATCACAAAAGATATTCAATATTTTCTTCTTTATTAAAAAATGGAAACAGTTTATTATAAAAGTAGCTGGCAATTAAGTACTTTTTAAAGTAGTCTTGTTAAATGGTCAAAAGGTCTCTGCCCCTGACGTAAAGCTGCTCATGAACTACGTGGACTGACACCAGGTTGTAGTAATGTGATCAAAGAGTACAAAGAGTGTTAGCTTTTCTGTGTAAAAATTACAGTAAAAATACAAAACAAAAAGCTTTTTCATTTGAATGAAAAATTGAGTACATGATTCAAATCTAGTACTTCACAAGCTGACAGAGCACTGTCTTATTGTTTTTAACCTTTGATACACGTGAATGTGAAAGAAAAACTGTGTCAGCGGGACTTCCGTTCAGTGGAAATTCTTTGTAGTGACAGTCCTTGGCAGCAGTATGAGGAAGTTGTCTACTGAATGCTGATTGTTTATTGCTACACCTGCCTGGGGACTTCAGGAGCAGCTGAGCTGAAATGGTGTGTACACCTGCGTTTCTGCCTTTCGCTGAGGTTTTCTATCTACGATTGTAGCTCTTGCTCTGTGTAGACACATTGTTATATTTTTAACAATGTGTCTACACAGAGTGTATTATTGCTGCTTTCACTTTCTCTCACATGCTTTTTTTTTTCCTATTTCCTATCAAGTAGCATCATGTTGTTGTTTTTTTTATCCATCAAGCTATTTATCATTTCTTTTTCAGGAGTATGAAAGGAAATTCATTTTTGACTTTTATCAACACTGTATGTATATTTATTATGTTTATTTATTGTCAACAGATTTGGCAGAAATGTTTCTTTATGTAGAATATTAATTTGAAACCTGTTATTCTGAACATTTCAGATAAATATTACCATTTCTATTCAATCTGCTTTGGACTGGGATGTGGAACAGCATTCTATAGGCCATTTCGAAGTAAGTTACACTTTTTAAGCCACTGTTCAAAGTAATTAACCCCCAGCTGAGTCAAGACTGGTTAACAACCCTTTTATTGTTTTTGCTTTCATTTTCAGCACTCACAGTTCCAGTATGTCTTGGTATATTTTGCACCATAGCGTTTGAGATTCTAGGCATACTAACTGGTAAGTAGAATTTGTTATAAAATTCACACAAAAATTTAAAGTTAAATGTTTTTCCAAAAAGAAAACTGTAATTTTACATAATGCACCACAGGTTTTGCTTGTCATAATGTCTGTGTTGACTTTTCTACCCTGCTCAGGCCTGCCTGCCCATACTAAAAGATGTAAAGGCATTCCCTACAACAAAAGAGGTACTTTTTGCTGCTATATCAAAGACTGAGAATCGTAATTTTACATCAGAGTCCATATTTAGATTGGTTTTGTATAAAAGCTAAACATTACCATCAAACTCTCCTTAGATACCTACTGGGGACTTGTTGTTGCACTATTTGTTGCTTTCTTGCACCTCAACTCATATCATGGTAAGACCACAATACTTTATAATAAATATAAGACTTTATATAATACGTGGAATATTCAGATACTCAGGGGATATACTGTTTTAACTATTGTGCTTTTCAGTTTACACACTATCGTATGGATGTGGAATCATAACATTTGCTCTTAGAGGAGCAAAACGGAAATACAGCTCTCTGAGGTTTGTCCTCTTCAAAAGCTATTTTTGCACATTCCTCCTGTAGAACATAGACTGTATAAAGAGCAGTGCTTATCAAACCTTAGGGTGAAGTGTGTAGAAGGCCAGTGGGAAATATGGAGAGGAAATATGTTCAGTCAGTATGCTTGATCTACAAACAAACAAGGGTTTTCTTATATTATGGCACTGATCTTCATTTAACTAAACTTTAAACTCCTTTTTTTTTTAATCGATTATGACTGATATGAATTGTGTGGTGGTGAATGTGATTTATTTATTTTTATTCACTCCTGAAGGGGGCATGCTAGTACAGGTTTGAGGAGCACTTCTGCAGAATGAGAATTTGTTTCACCCAATGTTTTTAAATGTTTTTGAAAGTTGGGATTTGTATGACCCAAAAAATTGCATTTGTCTGTTTTGAACAGGGAGCTGAGAGAGGGAACGAGAGCCTGGCGGTAGTGATTTTAAAGTTACAGTGGGCGGATTTTCAGGAAGCTATTTAAGTGGTATTTAAGATTATGAGATGGTGACGTTTTATGTCACTGTAGAAACAAACACTGTAGTTTCCTCTTTTGTTTCTACTATAAATGTCTCTGCAAACTTGTGAATGTATGTTATACCAATATACTGCAGTCATTTGACTTTCATAAGATGGGACTGTCTCATACCAATGCATGCTAACACTGATGGCTGTTCATACTTTCCCATTATAGTTGCAGATTGCTGCTTATGAGCAGTGCTTAAATAACACATGTCAACACAAAGTCAAACCCAAACTATTGTAAATGGTCAAAGTCAAATGCAGAGGGCTTTATTACATGAAAGTATGGTACATACAAAATTTCAAGTAACAAAGAAAGTGTTTGTTCTTAGGCTGACACGCTGGACGTAACTGGATATTCAAAATTACAGCCCACTATATCCTCTATCAGCACTAGGTGGCTCTTCTTTGCTCCACATTGTGTAAAGGTTACACTGCTGTCGAGGTCCAAGAGCAGTGCTAGAGCACAAATGAACACTGAGGTGTGTTGGTTTACGGTAACTGAAAATTCAATAACAAAAGACAATGCTGAATAGAAATAAATTTAAAAACTACAAAAATGAAAGTGAAATTATCGGAATGTTTAAATTGCGGCTCTGCATGACTGCTCTTTATGACGTGTACACATTTCTTTCACTTTGTTTGCTACCATCTTTCACAAACAACAACCCACTTAGTTTCTGTCTGACATACTATCTGTATGATAAACACTGACTTGAAAACTATGCCCCACTCAGTATTACAAGCTACATCAAAACAATATAAAACCACTGTCAGTTGAATCAATCCAAGAGCATTAAGAACACATTAGAGCATCACACAGCAGACATGTAATATTGGACCTTTTTTTTTATAGTGAGCATCCACCAATGAAAATGTCAGTTATGTCCACATTTCTATCTTTGAAATGGGTCTATGACAAAGCTGGTACTATCAGTGAGGATATGCATGTTGCATGGATTTGTGTGTCTCAGTTTTGGTGATAAATACACAAAAAGGAAGGCAAACATAGAATTCTACTTTAATGTGTACAGCACAAAATCACATTACTTTAGTAGCCTACACACTTAGGGGTATTCACTGTGAACAAAATCAAAGAGTTGGGTGCCATGTGAATCGAAAACATACTTGACTACTTAGCCTTATCTTCAGGGGTGTAATTGGATAGGTAGGTGGTTCCAGGGAGAAAGTTACTTGGCATTGGTAGAGCTGCTGACCATCTTGCGAATGGCCTGAGAAATGGCATCACGGTCGATACCGTAGATCTTCAGCAGCTCATGGGGTTTTCCACTGCGAGGAATGTGGGACACAGCAAGACGGTGCAGACTGAAGCCAGACTCATTGACCATTGCTGAAGACACTGCTTCACCAAGACCACCTGTGGAACAACAACAAAGGAATATATAAAGAGGAAAGACAAATCCACTTAAAGGATGTATGAGAGCTTTTTTAACTGTCTGGTCAATGTGATGTCATAAGGATGGGACATTTCTAACATGGTCATCTCAGCCTGTGTGTCTAAAGTCATGAATTCAGAAGTAAATAAATGAAATGAAATAAAGGTAGCTATATAGAAAAATTATGCCCTTGAATGATATTGTTTTACACTATTACTTGTAGAGGAAATAATGTAGCAAGTACTGTATTTGTAATTTTGAAGTACTGGCCACTTGTGTCCAAGAATAAAAACATGGAGCGGAAAGTTCAAGCATATTTGGTTGCCATTACAAATTCTATCCACAAACACTGAGCCTCTGTGTGCACATTACATAAACTATATAAGGAAAAAAAAAAAATCATTACAGTTAAGTGTAAAAATGATCCCCTTGAACACTGCACCACAACTGTTCCAGATGTACAATGAATGAGATACACAACATCAGACAAATTACAGTTGTTAAATTTCCTTTGTCCAGCCTCGTCCATGCCATCACCCATCCCCTTTCTCTTAGTAGGCACAGGCCATAGCTGTCTGTGCTATCTAGGTCACAGTCAGCCCCATGGGCACCCGCTTAGTTAAGGAAATCTGACAGCAACTGCCTCTATGGCTCTTGCACTTACAAAATCCACTACAGTACCAATACCTTGCCTGCAATGAAGGCACACGACAGGCGGTCTCAGCCCTCAGCCAATAAGCAATTGCCAGCACAACCCGTCTACATCAGTGAACCAATGGAAACGTGCCACCACAACACTCCCAAGGATATGCACCAATGACAGGGCGCAGCCACATTATGCTACTGACCTTGTTGCTGCTTGGTTGGCGGTAGGCATGCAATATGCAAAAGCCGAACAACTTTTATATAAACCTACCTTCATAGTAGTGGTCCTCGACAGTGAGGATCCTTCCCCTGGTAGCACGTGTGTGGTCGATGATCGTTTTGATATCCAAAGGTTTGATTGTGAAGGGGTCAATCACTCGGACAGAGATCCTCTCTGGAATATGAATTTTAGTAGAAAAATACAATGCATAAAGTTACATCATACGGTTAACTGAACTTCAGCAATTCCATTCAAAACCTATTCTGAGCAGCGATGGTTTAATAGATACATTCTTAATTAAAAAAAAAAAAAATGGAGATATAAATGGTCAAATCTGACCAGCTAGCAGCTGATTACAATGTTTCTTTTGTAATTGTTCTGGATATGTCTGCACATATCTTGCAGACCTTTCTTTAGATGTTCAGCTGCAGCAAGGGCCTCGTGCAAAGTCACTCCAGCTGCCACCACAGTGACCTGGTCGTCCTTGCTTTGGTACACCACCTGTCAAAGAGAAGGAAATTTACCCTCTGTAAGCTGTAGTATTTCAAGTGATTATTTTGGAACAATAATCAGCCATTTGTGCCTCTTGTGTTTCTCTCTCACTGTCTTAAAAGAAGCACAAATAGCTTCTCACCTTTGCCTGTCCAACGTGGAAGTCCTCATTGCTGTTGTAGATGATAGCACAGTCTTGGCGGCTGGTTCGGATGTAACAAACACCCTAAATGAATAGAAAAAATGAAAAGATCATTACCGCAACAGATGATCATGTAGGGGAGCTGTAACGCTGCCAGTTTTGTTTAAGTACCTTTGTGGTTGCAGCCAGTTCCACAGCCTTCTCTGTAGACACACCATCACAAGGATAGAAAATAGTTGCCGTGGGAAGGGCCCTGAACATAGCTACGTCCTCCAGACCCATCAGGGCAGGGCCCTCTTCTCCTGCAACATACACATTTATAGTTGATTTTATGCATTCAACACTCAGGAAATCTTCAAAAGTTATCCACTTGTTAGGTGAGCTGAAGCATGCAGGTGCACAAGCATAAAGTTCGGCTGCATGCAGTGTACCTGCACTAACAGAGGGACACTGGGTTCCCTGTTGACAGCTTCCAAGGCAGACACGAAAGGAGAAAAGGGGGAAGTTTGAGTAATAGCTGTAAGGTCAAGGAGGGTAAATGGCAAGGAAAACACAGCATTAGAGGGGAAAAATAGAAAGGATTGAAACAACTCACAAACTGGCACAGACTTCTTGTATACGCTTATGCATTTATTAGGGAGACTGTGGATATATTCTGAGGAACTGGGTGCTCTGAAGTGGTTGGATTCAGTGTAAGAGCGAATGAGGGTGAATTTGTGAAGGTGTGAGTTTGGTGACATGTATGAGAAGGGTTTTTATGTGAATTGCTCATTGGCTCCAGTCTACTGACCAGTGGACAGACCGCAGTGAGAGCCGCACAGATTGATGTTGCTTTCTGAGATCGCTGCCATACGAAGCTGGTCATAGGCGCGAGTGAAAAAGGAAGCAAGAGTGCTGGCAAATACCACATTCCTCTCTCGGGCAGCACATCCCATCGCAACGCTGACCTAGGAAATGAAATCATTATTTCTTAGTACCTTTGCAAGCAAACACAAGAGGAAACCTTCATGTGCCAAACTAAAGAGACACTGGTTGCAAGAATGTCACCACAAAAAGATCACCCAGAGGGTAAAATATCTGTAGTGCAAACCATATTTGAAGTCCTCTTTGAACTAAAGACCACAGTAAGCAGAAAGTTTTGCACAAATCTCTGAAGCTTATTTTACCATATGGATAGGATCAGTGGCATACCTCCTCTTACAAATAATTTCCTTCGTCCTGTCTCGAAACCTCTCCACAGTCCCACATCTTCTCTTCTTTGTCAAAAGTAACATCTGACGTTACATAAATGAATTCAACAAAACTCCATTTACTTTTGTTTATAACTGATTAAGTTTTTTGGTGTTATAGGTGAGTCTCCTAACTGCATTTTTTTTTTTTTAATTTCATCTCTATAAGAGACAGTTTATTGCACCCTTGAACTTTCGACTTTTCTCATGCATTCAGCCAGATGGTCCCACCCTCTGTAGTGATTAATATTTTACTTCTGAATACACTTGTCATGACTGCTTATCATCATGGAAATGCCTGACCTACATTGAAGCAGGCTGCTGCTGGGGACATGAAAATACAAGAAATTAGCATTCGATTGTCTCTCTTCAAATTAGGTTCTGATAAAATGATGACCGAAAGCAAAAGAAAGGGGTTTTCTAACCACTGGTGTCAGCAGTTGACAAATTGATGAAAAAGGAGGAACTTGAGCTTTTTATGTGACCATCCTTACATTACAGGGCAGGTACAGACAAGCCATGTATAATTTAATAACATAAGCTCAATTTCGGAGCTGTGGCATGCTAGGTTGTGCAGACAGCAAACGAAGAGCAGTTTACTGAGAAGAATCGCTATTAAATAGCAACTGTGTTACATTTACAATGAAATGATAGCATTAAACTAAAAATGACAGAATGATAGAATTCACATCTGTTTTTGAAGAAATATTTTTACTCCAGAAAAAGGCATAAATTTTACCAAAGATCATACCATGTTTTGCTGAGCAATGTAGCACTCAACAAAACGGTTGGGATGCTCATTCTTAAAGATCTCTGAGTAGGTGAGGTTATTGGTATCTCCATCAAGGGCCACAACACGTTCATTGTAGCGTCCCAGCTTGGCCAGTGCCATTCCGTATGCCTTCCGCGTGGCAATCTACAGAGAAACAGAGGCCAAATTCATCAATCGTTAATCTTTTTACAACCAGAAAAGGTTCGATAAGGAAAAACAGAACACAATGATTTACAAATCCTTTAAACTCTAAATTCAATTAAAAATATTACAATCAACAATTTTTAATAACGGAATTCATGTTAACGTATTAACTGTCCAAATTGTGAAAGTTAATTTGTGACCATCTGTTTTGTTGGGGTTTTTTTCTTTTTTAATATATATCCTTCCACAAATTGGCACTTTACTTCTATGGAGTGGTTTGCATGCCTAAGTGATCCCAGGAGCTTTGTTTTTAGGGGCATTTTGCCCTGGTTGGGTCTTCCGAGGCAGTTTAGTTCTGGGTGATGGACCAGATCAAGAGCACCTCTGTGCAGAAAAATCTGAACACAGATGAGCCCCCTTCCCCAAAAGCCAGGCTTGCTGAGCACCTGGTTGCCAGGCCTTAGCCCATGGGGCCTGGATCAGCCACATGGGTCCACCCTCCTTTGGGCCAACCACCTGCAGGAGGGGTTTCAGGAAACCAGTGCTTTGTGTATTGGGCGGGCAGTTGAAACCAGAAGCTTTTGAAGGGGGTGTGAATAATTTGGACTTTAGACAACACAGTTTATAACCAGGACTCGCAATGATCAACATAAACCACATTTTACTGTTCTTATATGAACAAAAGTTGGTTTGGTTAGCATTGTCTATGTTTTAATTTTTAATGAATCAGGCTTTTGCGTTTGTGAAAAATCTATTGTGTTTGCTTATAGTAAATTCAAATTCAAAACATTTGCTACAATCAAACATGATATATTTATATAACAATCGGTTTTAATTGTTCCTTCATAGATGCACAAGTTATGATTGCTTTTGAATTCTTGTCTTGATCATACATACACATCTTACACATATTTATACTTAAATTTATACTTTAACATATCCTTTTGCTTATGTAGATTCCCACATAGTGGTGATCATGTCTAACCTCCCCTTTTGTTGTCTGGATTAGTTTCCATAATTAAATGTTAAATGGACTGATTCTTATATAGTGCTTTAGTACTCTCCCAGAGCCCTCAAAGCACTTTATAAAACATGCTTTAGTCACACCTATCATACAAGCACTTTTTTCAATGCTTAAGTGCTTTCTATCTAACATTCATACTCTGATGGACGCATCGGTTAGTATCTTGCCCAAGGATATTTGGCATGCAGACTGAAGCAGGCAGGAATCAAACCACCAATCTTCCGTTTAGTAGATGGCCTGCTCTAATTCCTGAGCTACAGCCACCCCACACTTGGCTCAAACTTCACAGTTTCTGTGCATTTCTTTGTGATATTTTCAGTTAAACACAGAGTATGAATGATTTGCAAATGGCTGATCCAATCTTATATACATTTCATACAGAATTCCAACTTTTTTGTAGACAGGGTTGTTTGGGATTCATTTTGTTACCTGGAGAATAAAGTATTTGCAATCATGTACACTTTACAGACCTTTTCTCCAGCCTTGTAGCTGGGTGCGCTTGGCATCCTGATGTTTCTTAGGCTGACTGGTGGGGAGTCCTCAATAGGAGCAGGTGGGTACAGGTGCTTGCTGCTGCTCATGATACGGCTCTGCAGATCCTTCATGACCATCTCAGCCATGTCTTTGGGCAGAGTTTTGGCGTGCCAACCCAGCTTGTCCTCTGCAGCTGAAAACACATAAACATGCTCCTATGTTAATTTAATTCATATGCATACATACATTACTCGGTAGGTGCCATATCATTTATTTTAAAATGAGGGCAAAGGGTGTGCAGATGAAAGACAAATATTTACCTGGAATACCTTTGCCCTTAATGGTTTTGGCTATGATGGCAGTGGGTTGGTGGCATGGCTGGCTCAGAGCCTTGCAAAGCTCCTCTACGCTGTGTCCGTCGACAATGATAGCATGCCAGCTATGCACGTACACACACACATTAAAAGACTTTTGGTGTGTTTCACACATATTTATGTGAAATATAGGAAATAAGAAATACGTAAATATGTGAAATACAGAAAATACAAGAAGACCTTATTTTACTAAATACAGTCTTCCTTCAGAGCTTATACTATATACTGATGCTAACCAGCCTCTAAATCAGTATGGATTTCTCATATGCAATTTTACCCAAAGGCTTCACAACGCTTCTGATATTTTTCTACATGATGCTGCAAGGGTGCAGGGTCACTCTGGCCAAGACGGTTGATGTCCATAATGGCCACCAGGTTGTCAAGCTGGTAGTAGGAGGCAAATGACATGGCCTCCCAGACAGCCCCCTCTGACATCTCACCATCCCCGAGCAGACAAAAGACACGGTAACTGCAGTGGAGAACAAACCAAGATTACATGATTATGCTGTGCATACTGTATTTCTGTTTTATGTTTGTGTAGATGAGGGGGTTGTGTTGTGGATGTGAGGAAAAAAAGTCATATCTGAGGAAAACGCCTTGCCAGTCAGGCTTGTTCTATCACCATTATCTGACACTTGGATGGGTAATCAGCTGTGATATGTTAAAGCTTCCTGACGGCTGAGATGTGACTGCTTAATTTCACACCTACCTTTGTAACTTACTTTGCCATAAGAGCCAAATAGTGTTTAACTAAGATAATTTTTTGTACTGTTATTCACCTAGTAATCACACACGGTCTGAAATATTAGCAGATGAATCAAATATCATCAAAGTAGCTGCTTATACAAAGGAATATTAAAATACAATAGAGTTCCACTTTTGTGACAACATTTATGACAACTTAAAACAAATAAATGGTCTAAGGCATAATATCTGGATTTTATTCCAAAATGAAATCTGCTTGGGTGGTAAAAATATCTCAGGCGTGACTGCTGCGCCTGTGATTATTAGAGCAGAAGAATTGTTAGAGCAGATCATGTAGCTGCAGTACACACCCACAGAATGTGGAAAATCCTAATTCAAAGCACTACAAAAAAAATACGATGCAACACTGTGTCCATAATTTGAACAACTGAGTTGATATCTTCAAGTAAAGCTGCAAAATCCATATTTTTTTCCATAGGTGTTTTGTGTAACGCGTGTGGACAAGGAATTACCTGGATTTGTCAAAATATTTCCCAGTGTAAGCCATTCCACAGGCCACACCAAGACCCTGCCCCAGTGATCCAGTGGCGACATCCACAAATTGTTGCTTCTGAAATGCACACAAATCAAATAAATCATAAAGTCTGAGTAGAGTTTGTGCTCTTTGAGTCCTGAGGTGTGATATTGGTACAATATGTGGCGGCTTACAGGGGTTGGGTGCCCCTCCAGGGTAGAGTCAACCTGGCACAAGCTGAGCAATTCGCTCTCCTTGAGAAAACCTGTTTCAACCCATATTGAGTACAATGCAGGAGCAGCATGACCCTGAGAGAGACGTGAAAAGAAGCAAGGCATTACAATTACAAAAGGAACAGAAGCTCTCATATCCAGACCAGCGGAGCTTACTGACTCTCACCTTAGACAGGATAAAGCGGTCATTGTTGAAGTTTCTTGGGTCTTCAGGGCGGTACTTCATAGTGTGGAAGAAAAGCACAGACATGATTTCTGCCACACTGCAGCATGAGGTGGGATATCTGTACAGTGTATGAGAGGGTGCTGTTAAAATGAATCCAAATAAACAGTAAACTCAAAAACACAGAAAAAAACGGGTTAAAGTTTAGTATGTTTATTATTAGTAGCGTACTGTATTTGCATAAAATTCACTATAGCTATACATTTATGGTACTGTCCCAAAATGCTGCAGACTTAATGAGCTAAAATTTCAGCTTGAGATGCCAAATGAAGATACAATTCATTTATCAAAACAGTGCAACATATGCTGACAAAAAAGTCAAAAAACACAACTTCAAAAATTGTTTTTGCAAAGACAATCACACAGAGACCCGTAAACTGTTAGTATACGCTGCCCATATTTAATTGAAGCAATAAAATATGCTACATCTATAAACAGTTGGCATTAATGCATTTTATTAAACCACCAACCACCAACCTCAGTCACAAAGAAATCACAAATTCCAGCTCCATGGAGTCTGAAGGCAAGTATTTTGGCGCGTTCAGCTTATTGCTATCCTTTCCATGTTTCCAAGTATTCAAGCTCAATAAGTAATTAATACTAATAAGTCTAAGTAATATTTCTCGGTGCTCAGTGTTTTTCTTTTCATATTACTGTAGGCTTAACACTGCAGAATTATGCAATGTGGAGTTAGGCTCCGATAAAATAAATTGCTTGCTATTCAAAAGTAGACATTCATAATCAATAAGAGCTCTAAGGAGAAATTATATTAAAGATTACAGGCAGCTTGTCATTGAAATTTCCATTGAACAGGATCGCATGATTGCAGCGGCCAGACAGTACTCCAGTCTATTGCAAGGTACAATTCACCCACCATTATACTATACAGGGTAGTCTGCTGTGTCAAATTCTTCATAGGGGCATATTATCTAGTAAAATAGATGATTATTATCTTGTAACCAAAGTAAATATAAAAAAATTCAGATAACCTAAATTCTGTTGATGTCATTATAATGTTTAACATTCATTTCTGCTTGAACATCAGTTTAAAAGATTTTGAACATTTTTTCAGACCATTGTGTATATATCTAATAATCTATAAATAAAGTATAACTGGAGTGAAATAACACAATGCAGATTTTTACATTTTCTGAAATAAAATGATAAAATTATTTGAGCAAAACTAAATTTGTCAAACAGCACTGCATCCTCACGTTAATCTAAAATTAAAAGGAGAAGAACAAAAGCAGGACACATTGTTCCTTACATCCTGATCTGTTCATGCATAGTTCATTGGGTGTGACTATTTCTGTTGATCAGTGCACGATGCAAAGGAAAACTAGCTTTTGCATTATGTTATGCACACATTTCTTATGTTTATATGTGCAGTGCATTTACAATCTTACAGCAAAGCTCGTGTGCAAGAATTAGTAAATGCAACTTACCCGCTGCCTGCTCCAGTTGTTGCCTTGATCGAGTTGATTCGGAGGCGGTTGGCGATGTTCCTCAGTGCTTGCACTGTCTGCTGGTCAGGTTTGTGGTAATCCTCCATGAAGGCGATATATTGAGTTTTAAAGCACCAGAAAAATGGACCAACTACAATCCTCTGTTGAATTTGTGTGGTTTTAATATGTGTGTGTGCGTGCGTGTGTGTGTGTTTGTGTGTGTTGCCAAAGAGCAAAGCTAGTGTGAGTGTGTGAGTGATAGAGGCAGGCAGAAAGAGAGATAGAAACGAGGAGAAACTGGATTTAACCTACCAGGCATGTACACACATGGATGCACAGGGACACACACACACACGCTGACAGACACAAAGGAGGAGGAACCTGGTGACGTGGACTGGGCATTACTGCTAAAATATAACGGCACATACCTAAACTATATACCTTTTACCAGACTATGTTTTGACAGCTAAGGTCACAAAAGATGGTGAAAGGTCACAAAAGGTAATTAAAAAAAAAAAAGTGCCTGTGTTAAATCATCAGTTCAGTTCTATCCCTCCCACAAATCATAGAACTGTGTTTAACCACATGTCCTGCCTATTTAGTTACGGGTGAGTGCATGCAGTCTATGAGTGCGATAAGGTTAAAAAACAAAACAAAAAACTCTTGTCTTAGAGAGTGAATGAATATATTAACAAGGAAGAGGAGTGCCTAAAACTCAAAATGATGCCTTCCCCTTTCTTGGTTTGTGACACGACTGATGATATACTGAGAAACTTTACCTCAGGAAGACTGTGATATTTCTCTCCCATATCTAGTTGCTACCAACTGAGTCTCTTCTGGATGAGTGGTGCTCAGTCTTGTCAACTGAGTGGAAGATGGGGAAACATGTCCAAGGACGCAACAGGGGAATTCTGTCTTTACCTGGTGGGTGAGACTCTGGGAAGAGGTCTTTTGTAGCAACATTTACTCCCAACAATTGGGGAGTGTTAAAACTCACCTCACTTGGAGTGGTTAAGCGATTTGTGGATAAAGAAAAGGAGAACGTACCTGTGTCATTTTAACATCCGAGATTATGCACCTTCCCTAGCAACTTAGAGCTTTTTGGAAAGAAGATAGTGCTAAAAATGTTTCCTATTTTATATTCAAAAATATTTCCCCAGGGCGATGTCTTCCATCCAAGTCAAAGATGTGAGTCTGTCGAGGAGACTGCCTCAGAGTACTTTGCTCTGGAGTGTTTCATCAGACTGCAAGGTGTTCAAGACCATGTTACCCATGCTGGTGGATGTTTGAGTGGAGAAGGTGGATGAAGTTGGTGAAAATATCACTTCACTCTTTTAAAGCTGTCACAATTGAAATGAGATAGTAATGGTGACGAAAACATTTTTTTCCTACAGAATCTGCCACCATACATCTTCAGCACCTGCTAAAGCATTTATAAGGAAAAATCTTTGAAGATGACCACATCAAGACAGAAAGTCTCACCTGATCACCTTACAGCTAGCCATCAAGACATTAACGATGCTGAAAAGAATGACAGGGATTAACTGTATCACCTGCAGGAAGACTCTGATAGACCTCTGGAGGATCGGTGGTGAGCCAGCCAAATTTTCATCTGCAAATTCTGACAGCTCCCTCCAGCCCTACAGCTTCATTCTCAAACTCTTTTCACCCAGAAGCACCCTTACCGTTATTCCTCTCCATCTCTGCCAAACTCTGATGATACATTGGTGGAGGACTCTAGCTACCTTGAGGTCAAGGTTTCCCACCCCTGTTTACAGATCAACCTGCTCATCCATCATCCACTTCATCATTTTTTTTACTATGGTAGAAGAGGAAGAACCTTATAGCTCCACAGTGCAGTGGTTTAGACATGTCCCTTACAGTTTGTTCCTGGGAAGAGGCACAAATTAATTTGGAGTTGTGAGAAGGAAATCCAGTGTAAAAACTCACGTGGAGCTACATGGTGTGGTGACCCCTTGTGAATACTAAAAATACTTTTTTCTTCTAGAAGAGAAAGATCCTGCTGGAGGTTTTGATACTTTGTGCACTGTTGTACAGGCTGCATGTGGTGATAAAAAACAAGATCAAAACTCTTGTGTTAATGCAATCCTTGCAGATCTTGAAGCATTAAACCAATCATGAATCATTTGTATTATTATAAAGACATCTCTTATTGCCACAACTTTATGGTATGCCTAATCAGCTCTATCCTCCTGTAGTTACTACAGTTCTGCACATCACCCTCGTTCTTGAAAATCAATATACTTGTTCTCCATTCCTCAGGAATCCTCTCACTCCCAAAACTGTGTCAAACCTGTTCAAAAAGTCCACTGTCCTCTTTCTTAGACTTCTTCTTTAGGCCTTATGCCTCTTCCTTTGAACACTTTCCTGTACTTCCTCATTCTACCACCAAGCCCTTGTCCTCTTTCCACTGTCCACAGGATGTAACACTTACTTGGCAGTTTCCCTCAGCTGTACTTTCCCAGTCATCATTAGCTGTTCCCAATTCTGACACTTCGTTTGAACTTCAGCAGGTCAAATTGCCCATGTCTATGTGCCTAAATGCATTGAGTTGTTCTGATTGGCTGATTAGATATTTCTCCTGAGCAGTTTAACACGTTTCACAAGTGCACCTAATAAAGTGACCAGTTGGTGAAATTTTTCATTTCATGTGAATTACGATATATTAAATGAATTATGAAAGCCTAACTGAAAAGTGGAATGTTGTAAAAAGGACATTATAATTTTTAACAATGGCATTTCACATTAAAACCATTTCCCAAGACAGAAAATATTTTAAAATCTTTGGTCATATATTGGTGTTCAACAGTCTTTGCGAACAGCATCTGACAGAACTCTGATTATGGGGAGGGTTGGCCTGCCATCTAGAGGAAAATCTTTGATATCACACTGGTCTATTTCTACATGGGTACTTGCTGTATCTGATGTATGAACTGATAGCATCTTGGAGATAAATCAATACTCGATGCACTCTTTTGTCTGCGATATTTTGGTTAATACATTATTTTTAACTAGGGGTTAAAGTGAGGCTTGTCAGGTGGGGGAACCTGAAGTTCAGGTGTAGGGGGGCATTTTACAATATACAGTGGGATGCAAAAGTTTGGGCAACCTTGTTAATAGTCATTATTTTCCTGTATAAATCGTTGGTTGTTACGATGACAAATGTCAGTTAAATATATCATATAGGAGACACACACAGTGATATTTAAGAAGTGAAATGAAGTTTATTGGATTTACAGAAAGTGTGCAATAATTGTTTAAACAAAATCAGGCAGGTGCATTAATTTGGGGCCTGTTGTCATTTTATTGATTCCAAAACCTGTAGAACTAATTTTTGGAACTCAAATTGGCTTGATAAGCTCAGTGACCCCTGACCTACATACACAGGTGAATCCAATAATGAGAAAGAGTATTTAAGGGGGTCAATTGTAAGTGTCCCTCCTCTTTTAATTTTCTCTGAAGAGTAGCAACATGGGGGTCTCAAAACAACTCTCAAATGACCTG
>VUQG01015620.1:0-23579 GCA_015106755.1 Etia nguti | reverse complement strand
GGAAATGATCAGACAGGAGAGGGTTTTTAGGAAATACTGTTAAATGTTCAGTTTCTATGCCATATGTTAAAACAAGATCTAGAGTGTGATTAAAGTGGTGGGTGGGTTCTTTTAAATTTTGAGAGAAGCCAATTGAGTCTAATAACAGATTAAATGCCGTGTTGAGGCTGTCATTTTTAGCATCTACATGAATGTTAAAATCACCCACAATAATTATTTTATCTGAGCTGAGCACTAAATCGGATAAAAAGTCTGAGAAATCAGACAGAAACTCTGTGTAAGGCCCAGGTGGACGATAGATGATAACAAGTAAGACTGGTTTCTGAGTTTTACAGCTGGGGTGGACAAGGCTGAGCATCAGGCTTTCAAATGAATTAGAAGTCTGTCTTGGTCTTTGGTTGATTGATAGGCTGGTTGCTAGGTTGCCTACAGGCTGTCTTTACAATGTCTACTTGCCTAAATGCATTGAGTTGCTAACATGTAACTGACTGATTAAACATCCATGTTAACAAGCAGATAAACAGCTGTACCTAATAAAGTGATTTAAATGCAATCATTCATGTACACAAACTCATAATTAAAGAAATATGAAAATAATATGTGTCATGACCAACATGAAGTCTGGATTCAGATGTCCTAAAGTCACAGATTAGCTTGGATTAGTTGCTCCTCCTATGATGTAAATGTTTGATGCAGTTTTAAATGAATACATGAATACTAGATTGTGATGTTATCTGACTAATAGCCAGAGAAGAGGATGAATTGTTTCTCAGTGAGAACCAAAATTGAAATAATAAAATGATGGTAAAGGTAGATTAGGGGACAGCTGCAGGGAAAAAAAAGGGTAAAAGGTCCAAATTAAAGGTAATCTGATCACCAGAGAGGAGGGACATGGGAGCAGCATCTGTAGATTTAACGTGTCTCTGCTCAAAAGATCGTTTTAATTACTACTTTCAAAGTTTGTGAGGATCTTAAAGTTATATGTGTAAACTGAAAGGAAATTTCCATTTAGTAAGCCACCTCTTGCATTAGATCTTGATAGGAGGTATCTAGCTACAGAGCTCCATCTACTTAAGGTGATAATGGACTGCTTCTTATACAGCGCTTTTCTACTCGACCTGAGCACTCAAAGTGCTTTATACAGCTTGCCTTATTCACACAAGAAATTGTTTTCTATGCTTTTTCCACATAAGTGCTTTCTATCTAACATTCATATTCCAATAGATGCATTACAGAGCAACTTGGGGTTAGTATCTTGCCCAAGAATATTTGGCATGCAGACTGGAGCTGACCAGGGTTTGCATTTTTCAGCATAGACTGTAGGTTTCTGTTAAGCCAGCAGATTCATTTGATTGCAAAAATGCGTGATTGTAAATGTGAGAATTGAGGCGAATGAGTATGACTTTTTGGGTGGAGGGGCGGGGGGATGATATGCACCCTTAATTAGGTAAAATTCAACATGGATCCTTTTGTACATTGTTAAAAATTGTTTTCAACTTTGTAAGTGAAGCACGCCAGAAATTTGTCTGTGGTGATACGCTGTTACAAACATGTCCAACTTACTGGGTATTAGTAATTACAGCCAGCACTTTATATACAGTATAATAACACTAATTGGATCATAGCAAACACTTTGCAAAAGATGAAGGGGAGTTCAAAAATAGTGTAAAATAACAACATGGTGCAATTATAAGAAAAAAACCCACCAAATAGAGATCACAGACTAACACAAAGTTCATCCGTAGAGTTAGTGTGAAAAACAAAAAGTAATTTCTGGCTCTCTATGGTGCATGGCTCCTTTTTCCCGTTGTTATTGTTTGACACTGATATAAAGGGTAAAAAAAAGCCATTTAAAGCCATTTTACAGTAATAATATTTCTAAATGGCGCCCATTGATGTTAGACCTTTACAGCAAAAGATAAATCCCTCTAGTGAAGCATCATATGTGGAGTATTCTGATCAAGTTTTTGATACAGCTTACTTCCAGTGCAGATCCTCTGAAAGGTGACAGACAGAAACATTTTCAGACATCTCATTGCTTCTGAAGATCAAATGGCAGCATTTTCACAGGAACAAACTACAGAAGAAAACACTTCTGACGTGCTTGTTGTTGCCTTGGTGAGAGCAGCGCCGTTTGAACTCCGGTTACTGCACTAAAACGTCTGAAAATACGAGTCCCCTTTCCACTTCACTAATATCTCTCCGTGTTCTTCTTCCTCCTTTCTTTCTTCCTCTTCCTCGATGCTTTATTTCACCTCATATTTTAAATTTATCTTGCTTGCCTGTTCTGTTGCTTGCATTTTATAGTTTCCCTCTTTCTTTCTCACTCACCTCTCTGTCTCTCTCTATAACAACAGGAACACTTGTCCTACATGCTGTCACTGAAGGATTTCATTATAGCACAGTCATGCTGATCACACACTGACACACACACGCACACACCCACACATAGACAGCGGCAGGGTTCATCAGTTCAGCTAGTTAATAGTTTATGGCTTCAGGCTTTCTGACTTGATTGTCTTTTTAATGGCCATAAAAAACACACCAGCCTGATACTGTATGTCTTCTCTGACACACTCACACACACAGACACACACAGGTGGTTGTACTTGCACGTTTGTGAGAACACAGTCTTGGCATATACCATTAATCCAAACATCAAGTTGTTTTAGAATAACCAAAATCTAAAGGATGAACCGCTTTAGTACTTTCCTTAAAAAAGCTAGCCCACCAACTGTATGTTTTCCTTCTCTCACCCCAACCGGTCACAGCAGATGGCCCCGCCCCTCCCTGAGCCTGGTTCTGCCGGAGGTTTCTTCCTGTTAAAAGGGAGTTTTTTCCTTCCCACTGTCGCCAAAGTGCTTGCTCATAGGGGGTCATATGATTGTTGGGTTTTTCTCTGTATCTATTATTGTACGATCTACTATACAATATAAAGTGCCTTGAGGCGACTGTTGTTGTGATTTGGCGCTATATAAATAAAATTGAATTGAAATTGAATTGAATATTCTTGCTAGCTTAAAAAATGCACTGTGAAATATGTGAAAAGACCCTGTTTATGTGTTTGTATTACAATCTAAATCTTTTTTGGAAATATTCTATGCTGAAACACAAGGGCTCTCTTTTCAGGTGCAGCAAATCCCACATATGGAAATAGGACGGGTAACGATCGAGTTTGTTACAAGTTTGCCAACCAGGAGACCACAGTTTGGAGCTTTGTATTTGGCAAAACCCAAAGATATTCTGAGTAATTTTCCTTTTCGGTTGGTTTTCATTAGCGGTGGAATTGATCATTCGTTTACTAAATGCAAACTAACTCAATGGCACGCCTCATAACTGGTTCAGTTTACTGCACTCTCAAGCCAGTGGTCTCAGAACAGAAAAAACTGTGGACGTGTGACATTGTCATCAGTGCCACCTGGCCGTGACTGAGTAACGTTGACTGAAGCCGGGCTGTAAACATGTTAAATGCTGGAATGTGTGTCTGAGCTGCTGCATGAGAGCGCCATCAGTAATCAGACTATTCTTGATGGAGGTTGAAGTTATTAAGATGAAATGCTCCAACCTGTTACCTGTGGCATTCTTGTGACTGCACCCCAATCTGCAGCTGTTATTGCAGGCTAATGTCTGCCACTACACTGCCAGGGTAGGACAGACCTTTCTAGTTCAGGTGCATATGCAGACAGACAATTCCTTTACCAGGAGATAGTCCAGATATGTTTCCTGTTAACCATGCTGGGTTGACGAAAAGCCTGCAAAGCTGCAGGCTTATAGACAACCAAACTAAATGGTTACGTTTAAGAGCTAGAATCTTATTTGGTTAGGTTTAAAACTAAAACTGCCAAAAAACAAAACTCTGTATAGTTTTTAGGCATTTTAGACGACCATAACTCCTTGGCTAAGTTTGGAAATAGACTGTCGTCTGAGGGAAACCATTGGCGTTCAAACTTTCTTCATTTGGTGGTTTTAAACAAATGTGTATATGTGTATATCGTATATGTACGTCAGATCAGCTGGCTATTGCATTTGTGATATCCCAAACACATGTTGCCAAGAGGGAAGGGAAGTTGCAAAGTGCCCCCTTGTGGTCAAACTATGCAACATCAACACTCATAAGGCTGTTTCTCCGATTTCTTGTTTATTTTTACATTTTTTTATCCACTGTTATAAATCCTGATACTGATATATCAGTATCAGCAGGGCTGTCATACCAGTCTGTCTTTAATACTTTCTCAGTGTGTTTAACTGCAACCCCAGGAACTCTTTCAAAGTGCCCATATGGACAGACTTAAGAATGAGATCCTCTTCACTACTGCAGTACCTTGCTGACAGACACCTATTGTGTATCTGTAAGATGCCAGTGGCTCTGGCAGAAAGGTAGTGTTTGATGTCCTGAGAATAAGAATACGTCGTACTTTCATACACCAACTCTACACATACATTCATACACAAATGGCACATGGGGCAGTTTCTGAAATTTTGTCTAAGGATACTTTAATATGAAAACTGGTGGTGGATGACCCCTTGAGCCACAGTTGCTGTCGTGATCAACAATATTGACACCTTTCCACCTTCGTACGTTGGAAGGTATCTCGCCAGCAATTTTGCTGGTATTCTAAAACTGACAATCCAACAACTACACCAATCTAGGCCACTTCATGCACCACAGAAAGGGAGAGCAGGGTTTGAACTTCTCTCTCAAAGTGTCATCACTCATGCTTTTCATGTCTACAACCAAATACAACATAGTGAATTCTTTGTGAAGAGTGTATGATTATCCTTTTTAATGACATGGGGCTTTTCATGATGCCATCAAGTGTGGCCATTTATAACAGCTAAACTGGACAGACGGCACTTTGTACTAACTAGTTCTTTTCAAGCATAATGCACTCTTTGGATCAATTGCCAGACAAAATGCCCTCACTTCTTACAACTCTAATGGATCCACTCAAGCGTAGAAGTTCAATAGCACACAAAAATGTCCATTTGTACAATAGTGAGGACACATTAACAAAGACATTATGCATTTTCTTATCTGATATTAATCTGTTAAGATGTTAACCTTCCAACAGCCCTTTAAAGTTTCAAAGCCTGGCCAAAATGTCCTCACTACACTGGTTTCAAATAAAAGGTGTCTACACAAACACAGTACCCCACGCACATCTGATAGGTGGAGACAGTTAAGAGTTATCAGTGTAGATTAACACTCTCCTCTGTACAAAGTCAGCCTGCCCTGCACTGTGTGTGTATGTGCGTGTGTGTGTGTGCGCGTGCGTGTGTTTGTGTGTGTATCTAAGTAAATGGGCGTCCACTTCTGTCAGTGCAGATGTGTGTGTGTGTGTTCCTGCTTGTATGTGGGTCCAGTTTGTGTCTGTGTGTGTGTGTGTGTGTCCATCCATCCAGAAAATAAAGCCTTATTGAGGATGAAATGGGATTTTTAATTGGCTGAGCCTCGGCCTAACAGCGCCGCGTGAAACTTCACGGCCCTTTGTACAATGTCACCGACACACACACACATTCACAATGGGCCCCAGCACTATCACGATAACACACATACAACAGTGCAGACTCCTCTATGCGCATGTACACACACCTATTCAAAAGTGCACGCACTCACACACACATTACGTCTCCGTGTCAGGGAGTATCGATTAGACCATTTAGTCCAAATAGAGGGGAACACTGGACCCCGTCAGGGAGACCTCCTTAACAGGCTCATTTACACACAAACACACACACTTTCTCTGTCTTTGTCTTACTAAAACACAACTGCAGTTAACTGACGCACACATTTGGCTTTTTGCTCCACTCCCTTCTTTGCTTTTCTCTCCCTGTTGTTTAAAAATGGATATGCAAACCTGTTCTCCAACACACTCACACGCACACACATATATACAGACACACAAATGCAGAGAGTGATGCGCCTGTTAAAAGGTTGTGTCCATGTCTGACAGGCCCTCTAAGAGCCCTGCATCGATTTTCCCCTCTGCTGACTGACTGCAAGAGCAAGTGAAAGAGAGAGAAAGCAAGAAATGGGGTGTCAATAAATAGAGCAAGGCACTAATACATCCAAGGTTACGGGCTCCATTCTCACCAGTGCCTGAAATATTCTTTGTCTTGTTCTTCTGCAGCTGTGGGGCCTTTTCAATGAAAGTCTTCGTGTATATTTATAGCGAGCGGATGGAGGTTGTGTGTGTTTAACTGATAGTCACAGCTTGTGAGCGTGAAACTTGAGTATATACTGTCTTATCCGATCTCCCGCCCTGAAAAGAATCAATTTCAGCCGGCAACGCGGAGGATTTCAATTTAGCAAAGAAAAGCTCGGAGGGCTTTAAGTTCAATATCAACGGTATCCAAGTGCATACTGTACACAACATTTCAATGTTAAAGTGTGTATAAGACATGGAGGGAGTGAGAAAGTTGCAGTAAATCGATACTATCAGTACCATTAGCGCTTGCTGTAATTATGGCTGTTTCTTAATTGTGATTGGATGATTAAATGTTGTTACTGTGTTTACAAATTTAGATCTGTTGTTTACAGAAGACTGAAATTAAACAAAAGTCTTTTAACTTGGCACAACAACACCATGTTGAACTGATGATGGTATCATGCTGTAGTCTTTTTTTTCAGTGATATGAATCATATTTCACAATTTCACAAACACCGTAATTGTTTTATTTATTTAGTTGTATTTTTTTGAATAGTTATCATCTTTCCTTTGTTTTGTTTTTTTCTTTGTTGTGGTTTTTCCAAATGGTTTAGATTTTTTTGTTATTTGATACAAATGTTGTTCTTCCCCACAGCATTTAAAGCTTTAGTTTGTTAAATATTTTTATGGAGTAACTGCATTGCTTTATGTAAAGCTACCAGCAAAATATAATTACTTCATATAATCAACAATTTCAACATTAAGGAGATGCTTTAATAATTATGATCCAATAATATATCTAAAAGTGGCATTCCACATATTGAATATAGTTACTTTAAGTACAACTCAAAATTATGTTGAAAATCTTGTACAGCCCCCCCCCCCACACACACACACACAAACACACACCTTGTATGGTTAAAGCTTTATTACAGAAAAGATACAGTGTTTTCCAAACCTTATTTTAAAAGCTAAAGCATGAGTGGCAAATTAAAATCAAACCTGTTGGTTCTATTTATGCACAGGGACACATTGTCTTAATGCGCTTATCAGTGGGGGATTCAGTGCAATGGTTTTCAGTACAAAATAATAATAGATTTGGATTATATGCATTTTTCAAAAGACCCTTCTATTAAATGTCTTGTCTATTCAGTTTATTTTGTATTTATTTATTTTTTAAAAAGACATGTTGGTGCAATTGCGTTGTCCTTTATTATATATTCATCAGAACATAACAACATTTAAACCACTGGCCTAATTTTGTCAATGATATTTAGAAGTGCAGTGTGAATAGCAATTGTTAATTAGGACTTGTGCAATAAAAGTTATTTTTATAAGTCTATTTGTCTGCTTCAGGTCTGATCAGGTCCAGAGTGCGGGGGACGGACGCTGCAAGAGCCAAAGTGCTGACCTTCCTGGACAGCCACTGTGAGGTCAACAAAGACTGGCTGCCACCCCTCCTGCAAAGGATCAAAGAGGTGTAACTTCATGTTCATTTATAAACACTAATGCAACGAAGTATGTGTGAGTCTGAAAGCTTCTCTATCAAATCACAACCCTCTCATGTTCCAGATGTGTCTATGTATACACACATATATGTGAGTCACGAGGGATATTGAACATCGATAACTTCACCAAGGCCAATCTGCAAATATGGCATGCTTTACTGCTCAACAAAAAGCCTCTGCGTGATAACTCCAGTGGTCGAAGTGAAATCGTGCCATGAGAGAAAATAGCTGCCGGTCTGATTGCCTCTCATTAAGAAATAAGTGCGGCACTCTCTTCTTCACCCCTCTTACTCTTCCGTCTGCTCTCCTCTGCTTGTGTCTGCTCTTCTTGTCCTCCCCATCCCATCTCTCGTCACCTTGTTTTGCCTCCTCTCACCACCTCTTCTCCGCTCCCCTTTGTCC
Source organism: Etia nguti (assembly GCA_015106755.1). NCBI lineage: Eukaryota > Metazoa > Chordata > Actinopteri > Cichliformes > Cichlidae > Etia > Etia nguti. The sequence continues at coordinate 15,520 of VUQG01015620.1, read as the reverse complement.
TGTCGCATCTCTCTTCCTTTCTTCCTTTCTTCCTTTTTTCCGTCTCTCGCCTCCTTTAATTTTACTTACTCTTCAGTACCATTGCACCTTTTCTTTTTCATTTTCATCTCCTCTCCTGTTTTCACCTCTTATCCAACAATTTTGGTTATTGCACTCTGTTCTACTTTCCCCACCTCATGTCTTCCTCCCTCTGCTACTGCCATTACTCTCACACCTTTGCTTTTCTTCCTTTTCTCTTTACATCTCCTCGTAATTTTCCCCCTCCCTTCTCTGGTCTCCTCTCAGCTTCTTTCTGGCCTCTTGAAACGTCCTCTTTTCTTTTCTATCCCCATCTCTTTTCCTCACTCATTTCTCTGCTCTCTTGAAACCTCCTTATCCACTTCCTCTTACATCCTTTTTTATCCTAACCTGGCTTTACACCTGCCGTCACCTTCTTTTGATTTGCTTTACGACCTTACGACCTTACCATCTCCTTCCCTGTCCATGTGCCTCGCATACTCTCTTCTCCAGTTCGTTTTAATTTTAACACCTGTCTTGAACTTCTCCAATTCATCAAGTCAACAGTTGTTTGCCTGCTATTAAAGACCTTTGATCTCAATCTGCAGAGGAGCGATCAATAAATAAATCCACCAGAGAGTCTGATCTGTTTCTGCTGCTGTACCATCACCATCCATATTTATACTCATGGTTTATCCGAGTGTGTGTGCACCTGTGTGTGCACCTGTGTGTGTTCAAGCACAAAAGTCATCCGTCACTGTCTGTGTAGTCACTCTATAGTCGTATATTTAGATTTAAATGTATGAGATATTGATCCGATTAACACACACGCGTAGTCAAAACTCCAGGCCACCGTAAAATCACATTCCCCGCAAAATAATTGTCTGTCTTATTGATATAGAGAGCTAAAGTCTTGTCCAAATTTCAGGTTATCTGCTTTTCTGTATTTCACAACTGATCGATTTTATCATATATTTTGATTTTGTTCTCTTTTAGTTGTTCTCAAGGTTTTTCTGTTGTGCCAAAAAAGCCTTTTTTTAATCCTTTACTGTTTGATGTTAACAAATCAATGTTTTGTCACTTGTGTCAAATAAATAATTTATTGTAATTTCATTGTCAGGAAAGTAATTGAGAAATAATAAATGCAAATATGCGTCTTCTCATTTGAATAAATAGAAATTTCCCAGCTATTTACCGCTGATTGAATCTACAGAGTATTTACTCAGCCCCATATCTGTCACATTAAAGTTTTTGCTTTCGTCTTTCAGCACCAAGGCAACAATTTATTGTAATTGTTCACCAATTAACAGTAATATTTTCAGAGCATGTCAACATGAACGGATCCTGGTTGTGTTTAGCAACATTGCTCATTTGTTGCTACATGTGCATGTGCAATCAAAGAGAGCTGCGAAACAAAAGCGATAATCACAATGAACGGCCAAACATGTAGTGAATATGTTGATGGTTTCATTAGTATTCCCAGTCATTTCTTAGGAATCAATGTGTTAGTAGAGGAGGATGCGGGATATGTTGCATGTTTTAACAGTAACAGGGCTATTTAGGGACTATGGACTCTCAGTGAGCATCACCTATAAACCTCATTAGTAAATAAAGGAAAAGAAAACAGAATAACTGCAGCAGGTGCGCGTTTACATGAAGAGCAATGAACAAAATGAACACTAGCACTCCCTGCATGCACTGTTGGATTTAAAAAAAAGGTTCGAAAGATGGTATTAGTGATTAAAAATATATAAAGAATTGCATTAAAGCCTAGAGTGCTTGTTGTTTTGGAATAATGAGTTTTCTGAAGAGACAATTTAGATAATAGTTTTGTCAATAGTCAAACGTCTGCCTCGACACAACTTGCTTGCATGCTTGCATAAAATACTCAAGTATGACTAGGTTAAACAGAGTCATTTATTAAAATTCAATATTCATTTATAAAATCATTTATAATTCATTTATAACATTTTTAAATTTATTCATTTGTAAACTTCAATAAATGATTGAAAGTTGCACTTTAAAAACATAAGAGTCCAAAATCATAAAAAAAGCAGATTGCTTTGGGGTCAGATTCCTCTCAACTTACTCATCAAATATTCTCATTTCTATTCAGGTGGAGAGAAAAAAAGAAATGGCTAAAATTAAGAAAATGCTCCAGAGTGATTTGAAAATAACAGTTATCCGGTTACGACAGTAATGTCGTGATGCTTCACCCTGAGTGCTGCACAGTGTCATTACCCTAACAGCTATTAAAGCAGACAGAGTGCTTTGTAATGTGGCTGAAGCTGTAGAAGGATGCAGCTTGCGTCCCCTTGCACTGACCCTGCAGCTAATGGTCCAGAACCGCTCCACCTGCTCTGTAATATCACTGGCTGAAGATGCATCCAGCCGTTTGACCAAACTAATAGAGGGACACTTCATGATTTAAAAGGGAGTGCAAGTCTGGCAGCGCCAGTGTGTGTGGGTGTGTGCGAGTGAGATTTTGTACCTTTTATCCTTGTAAGGAGCAAATGGCACCATCAAGGAAAAAATATGAGGAAAATCAAGTGCAGCCAATTTTGCCAGTTTTCACTTTAAAAGGATTTAGGACTCTGTTTAAGGGTTAAGGAGGCAATAACTAAACTAAATCCATGAGCGTCTTATGGCCTTATGGACGATTACACAGGGTTGAGGGATACGGGAATTTTTGTTGGTCCTTGATATTATCCCATTTTTTAAAGTCTCATCAACCAGTCACAAATATCAAGTATTACATTTTTAATGGCTTTAAATGTTCACTTAAAAAGTTTGCCACTTTACATGCTAACCGTTTTTTCCCCGCATCTTGTCTCTGCATGATTTAAGCTTATAAATTTGCTCATTTCCAACACAGAAATGAAATCTATCTATAGGATTAGTTGCTCCACTAGGACATGAGTCAAGGTCTATCAGCAACCTTAGCAGAAAACTGCCAAGCTGAATTTCATGAAAGTTGGCAGAGGTGAAGCACAAGAAACACCAGAAAAACAGAGAAAAAAAGTTTGGTGCATTTCCAGACCACTTTGTTTAAAACTGGAAAATAGTTCATTGATGGAGGATGTGCTTTCCAAATGTTTTTAAAAAGTGCTGGCGCTACACTGGGGATCTTATTCTCTGAACCACATAAAGGCACATGAAGCAAACTGTAGAGTTGAGTGGGCAGCTGCTTGGTTGTTACTTGAGAAAAGTCTCCAGAGTGGCATAAACCAGAAAATCACTGTAATAAAGTGGAGTGCAGAGCACAAAAAATGCAAATTAAAGTGGCTGAAAAGTTAAGCAAATGAAGCCAAAAACTGCAGTTCCTTAAATAACCACTTGGGGTTGGCTTAAACGCAAATTAAACTTCATGCACGCCAATGTTAAAAGGCTCAGCTTTAAGCAGAAATACATTGTTGTACAACCCAAATTTCTCTGGTTTTGATCTCTCTGGTTATTTTCTTCCTTCTGACAGCCCTGTGAAGGAGGAGTTTTATATTATGTACCTGTTTAAATCAAATAAAACCTTAAAGTTATGCATAGTTAAGGGTTTGGTTGCTTTAAAGGACTAGTAGCGGTAGGTATGAACACAAGGAGCATGCTGAACCCTACCCAGGTATTAAATTAGCTCTCCCTATCTCTAATCAGAAAGTATCTTTATCTGTCTCTCTACTCCAAATATGGTCACATCCACCAAAATAAACAGAAGAAACTGATTTGCAAGCCAATAATTAAGAACATGTATTAGTAATATCAGTCTTTTATATATCTCAGTCAATGTCACGCTCTAAATATGTTTGTGCTGTAAACATCACTTGACACAAAATTATGCATCTAGCTTTACTGTTTTAGTAGTGAAGACAATGCTACATTAACCCCGTCTAAAGACAGGAGAAAAACAAGTCAGAGTGCTTTCCATCAGGATAGCTAGGTGTCAGACCTTTCTTTAATCGTCAATTCCAATATAGCCCAAACACAAGTAAAATGAAATACCAGAGCCCGTATTGAAGGTAGCAAACTAAAGTATTAAATTCTACACAGCCCTTGTGTGTTTACCTCTAGTAACCTATTGCTGTGTTACTCATTTTCTCTGCTGCTTCTTGATAAATTGTGTTGTCACCTAGAAACATTTTCTGTATCTCTCCATTTCATGTGGCTCAGTGGTCTGATGTTAATGACAGGGAAGTGAATAAAGTAGCACTGAATTAAAGTCAACAGAGGAAGTGGTCAATCTCACCTTGCTAGATTTGTTGTGTGCATGATTGTTGCTGAATGACTGAAATTCCCTTTCGGAGAAGTGCACTATAATGACCTTGGAGTTTACAGTCTGTTTCACACACAGATGAACACACTGGACTGAGCACCTCATTTATTCGAACAGAATTTGGTGATGAAAGCAGAAACACATTCACCTCTTTCTCCTTTTCTTCCTTGGTAGCTTGTTTTATTTCACTTGCATTTCACTTTTTAAAAAATGAATCTGAAACCCTAATTAAGCATAAATGTGTGTGGTTCTTTTTGTGTGTCCAGGACCCGACTCGAGTGGTTAGCCCGGTCATCGACATCATCAACATGGATACGTTTGCCTATGTGGCAGCCTCTGCCGATCTCCGTGGAGGTACACAACCACTTTCTTCCATCTACACTCAGAAAAAAATGGCTCTGAGGCACCTTTGGGTTGTGTTTTGATGACAGAGAGAAACCCCTTTGGGTTTCTGACTTATAAGGTGGCCCTTGATGATGAGTTCGTGATGAGTTCATGAACCTGTTCTCTCTGGCTGCTGTGAACCTTAAATGCTTTGAGATATTTTTTTTTCTTCTTCTTCTTCTAGCAGTGACTCTTATTCGCTCATATTGGACCCTTCGAGAACCATGAATAGTTGCTGTCCTTGAATCATCTTATCTTTGAAATGTGCACTAAAGTCCCTCGACCGAATTCATGTGTCTTTGAATATTCAGATTTTGTTAGAGTTGCCCTTTTTTCTGTCCAACTTTCTACACAGATAAGTGCTGATGACTCAGTTTTAAACTGTGCAGTGGGTGCCCCAACTTTCTTTCCATCATTGTAAAGGGGACTAGAGACTGTAGGTTTATGTTCTCAAATTTAATTGTTTATTTTTAAGAAATAAACTGCAATAATCTTAAGTCTCAAATGCTTTTTGATGTTAAAAAAGCAAGGGGCATGAATCTAAATATATTTCAAAATAAAAGAACGAAACGCATTTTATTATTATTTATCATAGTTTTTTCTTTCTGTTAATAATTCTTCTAAGATAAAAAGGCTAGCAGGTGGAGTGTAGCATATTTAGTTAATCTCAGAAAATGCCATTCCCAACTTTTCAATTGTTTGATTAATTGACTACAACATGGCATACAGCTGTGGACTGCAGATGTTCACTTATCCATATAACACAAACTCTGTGAAAAACATGGAGTTTCAGAGAACTGTGTTGGTCAAAAAGACTTAGGACACAACACTAATCCAAAACAAGAATCTGTTTGCACGCAAGCTATGAAAGAATGATCACGTCTTCATATTTTGTATCCAAGGAGCCAGACCTTCTTGTAATTTTAAAGTGGTCTTTAAAGCAATTGGTCCCAGGCTTTCTAAAGGACTTTAAAAGTTTTTCTTTGCACATTGACTGCTTTGTCACTCATTTTCAGTCCAGTCGCTGTATCTGACTATTTCCAGTTGATTTTTATTGTTGTTTGTTTTCTTTTAGGTTTTTCTTTCGTTCTTTTGTTTGTTTCTTAATGATTCTATTAATCATTCAAGGGATGAACCGGTGCTGTGTCTTGACCAGTGTTAATTTTGACAGCAAATTTTGATTTAGTTTTTGTCATAATTTAGGCTTCTAGATTCTTTTAGTTTGAGTTTAGTTTTAGTCAACTAAATATGATAAGATTATAGCAGACTAGACTGAAGTTGTTTCAGTTGACTAAAATATAAAGTAATGTTTGTCGTGTTTTCACCAGTGACAGTGGCTCCACATGTTTCACGTGTCTTATCTTCCTTGACATCAAATGAGAAATGTGTCCATATGGCTGCTCTTGAGTTCCTCCAAAGCGTTGACATTTCATCATGTTTTGATGACAAACAGGGAGCGTGGGAGCCTCCCCCTCCCACCCTGTTTTTCTGTGATAGATCAAAACATGAAAGAAAGGTTGAGTTGTGCCAAGTTACACAAGAACTGGACTGGTATTTTTTAGCATGACAATAATTCCAAACGCGCAGTAAAAGCACATAACGGACCACTATCAGCATGGATTGGCCTCCCCAGACCTCTACATTATTTAAGTAATGGGGATCATCTTGACAGAGAACAGAACAAAAGGCAGCAAACATCCAAAGAAGAACTTTGGAATGTCCTTCAGAAAGCCTGGGGAACTATTCGTGAAGACTACTAATAGAAATAATAAGAAAAATACCTCAGAGAGACCAGTCTCTCACCCCAACCAGTCATGGCAGATGGCCGCCCCTCCCTGAGCCTGGTTCTGCCGGAGGTTTCTTCCTGTTAAAAGGGAGTTTTTCCGTCCCACTGTCGCCAAAGTGCTTGCTCATAAGGGGTCATATGATTGTTGGGTTTTTCTCTGTATGTATTATTGTAGGTTCTACCTTACAATATAAATGGCCGACTATTGTGATTTGGCACTGTATAAATAAAACTGAATTGAATTGCGAGTTCAGGCTATAGTGAAGAATTAAGATGGTATCAGCGATTGCCTTGTATACTGTATTTCCATGTATATTGGCACCTTTAAATAAATCCCTCCCCGTATTTTCTATTTTTAGAAAATACAGAATCTCAATAAATGTGGGGTGGCTCAAGACTTTTGCCCAGCATTGTCACTGTGTGCACAGTAAGGTTCTCTCACACAGCTTTGAAATGTGCTTAAAGTGTAGGCACATAAAATGACACACTCTTTGAACAGTTAACGCAGTCCTTTGCATTTGTTGATATCAAATTCTTAGATATCAGTCAGTTCGTTCCCTGCCATCAGGATCCTGACATCATCTTTAAGACCATCGTCCTTTTGTAAATGCTTTTTAAAACATTAAATTAGTGACTTCCCATATATGTAGAAACTGAACATTTCTATTAGCTCAGCAGGATTATACTTGAAGATGAGCTAAAACTAAACGGCCTGAAAATAAGTCAGAACAACACACTGTTCTCTGTCTTCCATCTGCACTACCCCCCACTTTATCTGTTGACTTCATAGTACCTCTCTCCTTCCATTAGACTCTCTTTTACCAGTCTTATTTTCTTGGTGAAGGCGGTCCACCAATCAATGCAGATAATAGGGCTGTCCACTGTGCACGCACAATCACACACGAAGGAGAATCAATAGCGATAGTAGTGCTTATAAAGAGTATTTTAATTATAGATGAACCTGTCGCTGAAATCATAAAAAAGACGGTCATCAGATCTACCTGTATTGATCCTGACATCCACACACATGTTGACGTCTAAAGACATAAAAACAGAGAGTGGATGGGAGTGCTGCGGTAGCTAATCTTTGGCCTGGTGGACTGTAAGCACACAAAAAACTACACAAGCCAACACAACATTTTCTTTCCTTAAGTATTTCCTCTAATATCAGAAAAATAAAATATATCTCTATTTGTCTTTTCATTAATTATTTTATATACATATTCTAAAGAAAGCATAGCATAACAGTGACCTTGATGCTTTGGTACAGCACAGTAACCTCTCGGTATTCAATATTATTTAAAGCATGTTCTGTACTCTCTTGTTCTCCCTCAGGCTTTGATTGGAGTCTCCATTTTAAGTGGGAGCAGTTGTCGCCTGAACAGAGAGCCCGCCGGACTGACCCGACCCAGCCAATCAAGTAATGCACACATACACAAAAACTCAAACATTAAAATGTATAACTGTGGGTGTATAGATTCTGAACCCAGGGCTCATTAAGTAAGTGCAGACAAGTGGAAACAGAGAAGTTAGAGAAGAGGAGGTTAAAGAGTAAGAACAAAGGACAAGAGGAGGGGTGAGGGGACAAAAGGAAAGAGATGCACTGAGGTCTGATGAAACGACAAGGATGAAAAGGAAAAAGTGCAATAGCACCGGTTTAGTTGTCTTCTTAGGATGAATTCTGAACCATTAAATTCATTAAAAACTTGAAAAGTAAATGTTTTAAATTTTCACCAAATCCAGAAGATGTTGAAGGTTAAATAAATAAATAAAATTTTCATATGGATACTTAACCTGGACCACCCTGTTTCATTTTAAAGACAATGTGTTTTTTTAAATGTGTGTGTGCGATTGATCCATACAGCATAATATGTATTAATTGTTATTAGGGACTCTGCAGGAGAAAAAATATTTGACTCAACAGTTTTTAGCAGTATTTAACTCCACCAATAACATATTTCTGTCTACAAGCAGAGGTTAAAGTGGGCTAGCATTCTAGCAGCTTTCATTAATGACCAATTAAGATAAAAGCAGATAAAGTAAAAATAAGCTGCTTTACTTATCCCCGATGTTGGAAAGTACGACAACCTATAACAAATAGCTTCAATAAAGCAGAATAACTCAATATCTTAAAATACAATGTGACCATAAGACAACATAGCTCAGTAAGGAGGGCTGGCATTGGATAGTTCAGGAAAAGACAGTCATCTATAATTATAACCATACACTGGACCACATTTACAGGCTGCACAACAAACTTAAGCTACTTTGAACCATATTATATTATGAATCTGTGTGCCAAATTAGAACCATACACGTGGATGGAGAATTGTAGCCACAGTTACAAAAGTGCAAAATTATTTGTGTAGTGCAAGTGGTAAGGAAGGTGATAAGTAGACAGCATCAGCAGACTGGTCAAATTTCTTCTTGGTGTTTTTTATTTTCTGGCATCTCCAGTCTGACATTTTAAAACGACCCCGGTTGTCAGAATCTCACTTTTACGTTATACAGAATTTTACACACCTGAACCTCATTAGTCTCTACTGTTAAGAAATAGGTTAAACCAAACAACAAAATCTAAACAAAGAAGCAGGAATAAGATTATTCATCTAATTTACAAACTCATTTACACAAATAAATGGTTTGAAAAGTAAACCACTTCACTATACAAAAAGGAAAAACCCTTCATTTGGTTGTACCCAGTGATGCAATCAATGACATCATGATATAAACAGGAAGTGCTGGGCTTTTCAGTAGGATCACACTTAAAAGTAAGCTGTGTGAGCTGATGAATGACCTCCTTTAGCTTCCAAAGAGACGCGAGTGTAACTCCTCAAAGTCGTACCGTGCCCTCCTCAGTCAAACTGCCACGATTGCTGCAGATACACGAGCTACTATTAACTGAATAATTAAAATGAGCCTGGCTGTTACTGCAAAAGCTTATTGGTGATGTGGGTGGTTGATTTTTTTCATTACCAAGCTGCATCAATTCATTTTACTTATAGTTGTAAAAGTACAGCAAGCAGGCACAATGACCGTAACACCATTCAGTAAGGTAAAAGTTATACAAAGGAAATGAGGACGATTAGATTTGAGAAAGCAGCCCACTGCATAAAACAATGAATTAGATAGTATAATGCCATGTAAAACGGCAGAGTATAATACAATAAGGAGCAAAAATCTAAAGAAAATGAATACAGGTGTTGTGGTGTGAGGTGGAAGTATTTCTACCTACCTTATTTCTGTCATTTGGCAGTGGAGCTGAAAGCGGAAACTGTTATTACAGAAAGCTCTGCCTTTCCAGTAAGTGGTTCAGTGGGTGGCCTGGATTAATGGCAGTTCTTTCAGTGCCCTCCTCTCCACCACAGCCACCAGTTATTTGGATGCTGCGTTTGCAGGTTTGCTGCGTTTAAAGATGTCTCATGCTACCTCTGTGTTATTGGCAGTTTGATACGTGTTATCAGCTTAGTTCATTTTTCATCTGACGCATCCTGGTGTCCCTTCCCACTGATGCAATTGAGATACTCAACAAATCAGAAAGTAGTGTCACCCTATGGTCCTGTCTGTGCTCATCTGATTAACACCTTTTTTTTTTCCCCTCTTGTCATCCCTGTCATGTGTTCATGCTTGCTGATGTAAACAAAGATAATCTGGGAAAACGTCTGTACCTACAGAGTGGCTGGTAATTTCAAACAGCTCAACAAATACCACCACATACTCACATACCAAAAAGCTGATGTTTTATATATAGGTTGTGATGTTCTGATTAAATTTAGATTATTTTTTTATACGATGATACTATAATTTTGCCAAAGGTTGTACTAGACAGTAAGAGCAGATTATGGAACTGTGGAGTTTGTTTTGCTTATACGATGGTCCCTGCAGTTGGTGAAATCCACTAAACTGTAAGCATTAGAATCACCAGCAGCGCAGGTCAGCTTTTTACAACAAACAAGAAAGAAGTCTGCTGGAACTCAGGGTTTTATTATCATTTTTAGCCTTTATTGGACAAGATAGTGGAGAGCAGAGAGAAAAGCAGGGCGAGAGCAAGAGGAACGACGTGCAGGAAACAGTCCAGGTGGAATCAAATCCACCTCACCTCACTTATTCTTAGCAAAGTAATATTTCCCTGCTACACCAAATTGTACCACCTTCAAATTCTCTTTCTAACCCATATCTATAATATTTTTATTGGTATTGCTTCTTTTTGGTCTAATTTTTTATACTTTTTATTTTATCTTATAATAAACTTGCCACACTCATTTGCTTGTTACTCATTTCAAACCAAATTTCTAATTATTTTCTTATTATTGATACTTTTAAAGCTAAACTGTAAATATTTTCTTCGCTTTTGTGTTTTATTGTGCATAGAAATGGTGGAAAACTGAGGTTCATAAAACTAAAACAGCATCAAAATTCACACCCAATATTTCCTTTTATTAAGTCCACATTGGCAAACAGAAATGCAGCTATGCCTTCCAGCAATGCATTCCTCAGTGTGCAATAGTTTTTCATGTGTTTACATTTGCCTTTGGGAAGTTATTAAAAAGAAAAACCTACTGATTTTGCCTTTCAGGCCCATTTTTCTGCTTTTATTAAAAAAAAAATCATCTCTTTATGGAATTTTTGCATTTGTTATGTATGTTCTATTCTAATATAGATGAATGATATATGTATAATATGAAGTATATTTAAAAAGGAATGTGTTGTTTCAGTAGCATGAGCATAAACCTTTTTTTCTTTAGATTCTAAATTTCTCTATAGGCTGTTTATTATGGATGCATGTAAGTTTATTAGACCTCATTAGCTCGGACACAGAGGTGGTAAACTATCTGTCAGATGAAACTGCTACTTTAAACATCATAATTCAGTCATAACTCATTCTAAAAATAGAATCAGACTCCTCTGCTGTGGTGAACCAGCTCCCAGTTGGAATTCAGGGGACAGCCACCTTCTACATTTAAGATTAACCTTAAAAATGTTCCTTTTTCATAAAGCTTAAAGTTAGAGTTCGATCAGGTGACCCTAAGCCATCCTTCATTATGATGCTATAGACTCAGTCTGTCGGGGGAGCTGCCATGATGTTCTGAGCACTTCTCTTTTAAGCCACTATACATTTAAATGCCACTGTTGAATTCCATTAACTATTGTCTACCGTCAACCTCCAACCACACATGGTAGGTGGCTGCCTTTCTCTGGGCTTGGTTCTTCTGGGGATGCCTTCCTGTTAAAAGGGAGTTCTTCCTCCCCATTGTCAAGTGCTTGTTAATCGGTATCACCCATCAGATCATTGGGTTTCTTTCTTTAATATTGCAGGATCATTATGTTAGTATAAAAAGTGCATCGAGATGTGTTGTTGTGAACCAGTACTAGAAAAATAAAACTGTTGAATTCATAAAATTCCAAATAGACCACAGTAAATGCAGCTGACTAACTAATATTGGTTACCTTATGTGCTATACTGCATGTAGACTAATTTTTAATAAAAAGCCCCAATACATAATTCGTTTAAAATGGCAGTAATGGCCCACAATCACAGACTATCACACTAGTGCTTACAAAAAACAAAAAAGCTTCTATGTCTACATAATGTTATTTTCTGAGGGGTGATGTGATTAATGGCAGTGCTGATGTGCCGCACCACTGTTAGAATAAAAAAAAAATGCAGTTCAGAAATCAGTAACAAATTAATCATCCTGCTCTGACCTTTTATTACTGCAGTGACCTCAGCAGGGTTGTGGCAGGCTGACCTCATCAGAAAAATATCAATAGCAGTCAATTTTGATTGGGTTAAAATAACTGTTTACACAGGCAGCCTCCTAAGGTCATGTCAGTAAAACCTCCAACCTTTCTCAGACAGGTGTTGACTGAGGCCGTATAAATAATAAAAGAGAAATTTGACTTCTAACCTTTAATTACACTGTTATTTTTATCCAAATCATTTTCTTTTTTCTAAACATTGCCAAGTAATTTTGTTGCCAAACTCAAGCAAACAATGAGCCGAAACAAAATTATTAATCCGAAGAAAACTGTTATTTTCTAAACTTAACAACTAAAACTATGTGAAAAAAATACAAATAATTGAAACAATATTGTGTACTTACTAAACAAACTTAAATAAAAATGAACTTTTTTTTTCTTTTTGGCCCTTTAGTTAAGTTTCGGTGGTTTTAGTGATGCTGAGTTTTTTGGGATATGATGTTTAAGTTTTGATTTGAATCCATGTGTTATTCTAGCCTCCCAGTGTTTCCCTGTCTGTTCACCACTTTGTCTTGTTTTGTCTATGTTTAGGTTAGTCTCCATGTTTCCAGTGTCATTATCTTCTCTTTCTTTCCTGTTTGGTTTTAACAGTTAGTTTTCTTTCTTTTTTTGTTGCAATAGTTTTAGTTTCTCCATATGTGATCGTCCTGATTGTCCTGAATAAACTCAAAAATCAGCTTTAATGCTGTTAACTCACAAGAGTTACTCACAAGAAACAAATCAACCATGAAAGACGATGCAACAAAGCAAGACTGAGACAATACACACACAGGATAACGAGGGCAGAGGTAACAGGTGGGAACACAACTGAGAATAATTAACTTAATGAGTCGAGGGAACCAACACACGGAACAACAGTTGCCAAAATAAAATATGGAAGAGAGCCACAGCAGGATGGGGAGACAACATTAAGTTGACACAAACAGACAAAAGGAAAAACAGAGAAGACTGAAGGAACATCATGGGAACACAAAGGGGAACTAACAAACCTGACGTCATCTAAAGCTGAACTAAGAACAAGAGACACACATAAACTAACACTCTGAAGGACAAGAAATCTTTGCCTCCTTTGGTGGTTAAATGCTGGCACTTAAATCTGTTTAAGTTTAGTTTAAATTTAGGGAAACATTGTGGTTTGGGCTAAAATCCGCCCCTTCACAACACCAACCCTGCACTGTTGAGTTTGATGCCTTGGAAATGAAAGCAGGTTGCATAAGGACACGTTGGCTGTGATGAAAAACTTAATACGCTAAAAGTTTACACAAACTCAAATCATCGATGCCTGACAAATCATTTGCTGTGGAGAGATGAACAAACAAACAAAGGGAAGCCACAAGAGCCACAGAGCAAACACACACGCACGGTTATAAATAATAAACTTTGGCACTGCTCCTTTGTCATAAGTCAGATTGGTGGCAGGAACCCAGATTTGCTGCTGTGCCAACTTATGACTGCCTGACTTCATGCATGGTTTTTATTTTTATGTTTTGGTGGAGGCAGCGGGGCAGGCAATCACATATGGTGCGTGTGTGTGTGTCCCTTTGTTTGTGTTTTGGAGGTGGATGTAGAAAGATAGGTTGTAGCTTGTTCACTGTCATGGTTTCTACCTGGTAGTCAATGCACTGACATTATCTGCCGTGTTAACCTGGTTGCCAAGAGTTACCATTTACACATGTATAAACTATGCGTATGAAGACCATGAGTGACATAACCTTTACAATTAAATACATCATATGCACTGTAACCTGTAACACAGATACTCGAGGAGATGAGTTTGGGTACTTTTCACCACTTTTTTTTTAAGAGCATCAGTTTTTGGAACAAAGAAACACTCATTAAAAAAAGCAGGGGGCAGTTGAACATGTAGAAGTGCTTTCATTTACTTTAATCCTGAGTCACAAAGTGTTTCAACCATGAAAACATTTCCATCTAGTATTAAATTACTTCTAGAAACAAGTTTCACCACTTAGCAGCCATCTCAGTAATAACATAAAAACTGCATGCATAAAATCACCATCTATCCATCCATATAACATCTTTACCTCAATATTCAGTGGATATGCCAGCCGCAGTATAGTTGAAAACTTCTGCTGTGCATCAGTGCTGCACCACATTTCCTCACATTTATCCTGCATGTCCTGTTTTCTCCTCTGCATCTATGATAAACACTGTAAATGTATTTTGGTACTTTTTTACTGCAACATAAAAAAAAATCAAACCTTTGCTATCAACCAGGGGTCTGAAACTTTTAGTGCTCAGTTTTATTCTCTGCTGTCTTCAATACTATAATTCACTTTTTATGTGTATTTCTCAGTCCTTCGTAGCTTGTCTTCATTTAGTCCACCACGTGACCAGGTAGGCTGCTAACCAAAACATGCCAGTGCCTGCTTATCACTTCTAATCTAGCTTCCCTTCATTTGCTTTGGGCAAAATTCAGAATTCATTGTAAAATGTAGTAATTTCATGGGCAGGCTCCTCCTATTATTGCATAAGTTGGCCTGTCCAATCATCTGATCAGAGTCTTATCACTGTACTGTGGTCTTCTTTTAAATTCAGACACAAGGCTGTAGGAACCTTTGGAACAGCCTTCCTAAGCTCCTCAGATCAGGTCAATCTGTGCTTTGTTTTAAATTGACTGCTGAAAACACATTTTTGTATGTATGCACACTTTTCTAATGTGTGTTTTCTCCAAACTTGGAAGCACTTCGTACCTGTTTCAGAACCTGCCATACAAATAATAATGGTAATTATATTATTTCTTATTATACTTATTTCAGTGAAACTGCTCCATAATGCAGTGGTTTACACATTTGTCTAACAAGCAAAAGATTCTGTGAAAACTCAAAGTGTGCAGAGCAGCTGAAAATAGCTTTATTTAAGTGAAACTGCGGTAACGTCATCTGAAAAAGGAACGCGGTGGGTGGCCAATTGTGATGAGGTCTGCATTCCTGTAACTTTTGAGCTTAATTTCATAAATTATCATTACTGAGATTTCTGCTGTTCCAGTCCTATGTCACATCATCGCTGCTACGCTGTGTGGTGTTGTCCGATCGGCCTCGACACTCTAGAAAAATAAAAGCCGTCGAGCATCAGTCCTCATAAAGATGGGGACACGCACACATAAACGTCCCCAAATAAACGCGGTCTTGTTTGTCTCATCCTATTCATTGCATTTGCCAAGTTATTTTATGCCATTTAACATCCTCACTTTCTGCAGTCAAAGTCTTATGTATACATACATACACACACACACACACACACACACACACACACACACACACACACACACACACACACACACACACACACACACACACAGGATATGTGTGTGT
>VUQG01015619.1:0-15106 GCA_015106755.1 Etia nguti | reverse complement strand
TTGTTGGTGTGTGTGTGTGTGGGGGGGGGGGGGGGTGGGTGGGTGTGTGGGGGGGGGGGGGGGGGGGGGGGGGGGGCTGAGCACATATTGACTTGCTCAGTTTTCGGAGCAAAGAGCTATGAGATAAATATTTGCAGACTCTCAAGAGTAACTGAAGAAGCTTGGATATAGTGGTGTATTTATAAATAGGCAGTCCCATTCTTGTAGTAGACAGGTGTATTCTCTTATCTTATCACCCATTAGAATGCAGTGTACACATATTTGAATCCTGGTAATGTTATATGTACAAGATTGGATTTAGACCTGTAGATTCCAATTTTTCATCGAACACTGAGCACAAGATGGAGCGTTGCATTGCTCTGTAACATTTTATGGTTTGTTTTCCAGGGAGTGTGCAGATCTGGTATCACCTACAGACAGACAAGAAACCGGATGTGTTCACTCCCACCCTGGGTAATCTGGCAGATGGACGTCTTCATCGAATCAGAATCCACCGAGTAGGCAAAAACCTCTATGTACAGGTCAGTAACACTGATACAGGAAGTCCTGCATTTGAACATGCTGTTTCACAGAGCATGGTTGTATAGTATAGAGTACAAATAAAGCATACAGTATGATTAAAGTGAGCTTTCTAGAACTTACAATAAGGTAATAAAATCCAGGGGGTGGAACCATACAGAATAACCAGGCGAGTTTAGTTTTCGTGTGCTGCAGCCAGGTGTGTGTGTGTGTGTTCAACCTGATCACACTGAGATACTCAACAAATTAGGAACTAATGACACCCACTATCTGGCCTGCACAGTCCTCACATCACTTTACTCCATGCTTATCTCTGTCAAGCCTACTTGGAAAGTTACAGATTTAGTATTTATCTGTCATACATGCAACACGGTGTGGCACAGAAGTGGAGTTAGCACGTTTGTCTCACAACAAAAAGGTTCCTGTTCCAAAGCTTGGTGGAGCCGTTCTATGTGGAGTTTGGATGTTCTCCCTGTTCCTGTGCAGGCTCTCTCTGGGCATTCCAACCTACAATCCAAAGACATGCATGTTAGATTAACTGGTCGTTCTAACTTGACAGTGGGTGTGATGTATATAAAGTGCTTGCAGTTATAAGCATTATGTGAATATAGGGCTAAATGTGATTTGTCTTCAGTGCTTTGAGTGGTCATTAAAAGTAGAATAGCATTACATAAATGGTAGTAATCGTTTTCTGTTCAATCACGTATCACAGTCTGTCTGCCAGATAAAGGTACAATATCTTCTTATATTTATGTCCTAATTTGTTGTAGATTATCTGGGTTTTTTATATGTATTGTGACCTGTTTTTTACAATGAATCACTACATTTTGTGTTATTCAAAGTTAACGTGAGAATAAGATGCACAGCAGTCTGTTGTATCCATGCTAACTGTTATGCTATATCAAGAGTAGCATTCATCAAACAGCATTTAAGCTGGTGATGCTCTTTAAGTATCAGTTACCAAATTCAGCTTATCCTGACTGGGCTAAATGCACAAAGGGCAGGAAACCTCAGACCTGCAGCAGTGCAGGTTACCTGATCACAGCTTGTTCAGAAGGAAAACAAATCTACTGGGCTCACATAATTATGTGACTCTTTTCTAAATGGGTCATTTCCCCCCACTAGACTGAATCTTAAAGTGGTCTCCCAGTTTGACTCGTAAGCTTGAGGAATGAAATACAATATTCTTTGGGAGATTTTTTTTTTGATAATACACATTAAATGTACCCAGGGAGGACTTAAACCAGGGCCTCTACAGTAGCCTTTGAGCATCTGGGTCAACCTGTTGAGCAGGTGACCTGGCACCCATGAAGTGCAATATGACCCAAAAATGAAAGGCACTAAACCTAATTAACCTAAAAGAGCAGCATACGTCATCTTTATGTGAACATAACACTCTTTATTTGCATCCAGTGGCAATTTTATTTATACTGCACATTTCATTATGCAGTGTTGAAGATAACATAGAAGATAAAAACATATGTAGGTTTTGTCTTAAGGGGACTTAAAATACCAGTTAAACATGTGCATGTGCACACACACATACAGAGTTATTGAGTGTAGACCTGTGAGAACAAAAAGGTTTAGAGTATGTTTTTGAATATATGCACAGATGTAATTTACCCCAGGTCAGCAGGCAGCTTGTCCAAGAACAGGCCCTAAAAGCACCCTCGGCACACTTAGATCTAATTCTGGGAGCAGTTAAAAGATCTGCACCTGATGACCTGAGAGGTCTGACTGGGTTACAGAGACTTAAGCGGGTCCAAAATGTAGTGAAGGGCCACACCGCTGGAAGCTTCATGAACTAACACATGGATTTTAAAGTTAACTCTCTATTAAACCGAAAGCCAAAGTGACTTCAGTCTCGGGGTAATATGGTCAAATTTCCTTGTATGAGTAAGAAACCTGGCTCCTGCATTCTGAATCAGTTGTCTTTTTTAGTAATTTTTAGTCCTGCAAACAGAACATCACGGTAGAGTAACCTGCTTGGCATGAATGCATGAAAACAATTTCTAGGTCAGTTTGAAATGACATTTTCTAACTTTTGATATATTTTTATTGATTCCACGGTTGCTCACTGTGTTTAAGATACAGGGATGGTAAATATGTGATAAGCAATATTCCTGGCTTGTCTCTGTTAAATTCTAAAAGGTTTCTAGACATCCAACAGTTAATATTATTAATACAACTCATCAGTCTTTGAACAGAGGTTAGATCAGCAGAGGAATATGATGTGTTTATTAACTGCCTAAGGATATAAAATATAATTTGAATTCTTTATGATGGTACTGTACCAAGCAGACACATGTGAAGGTTATAAAGTAATGGACCGAGGACTGACCCTGGAGCAACCCCTGATTGAATTTTTGTTCCTACAAATCTGAAGCTAATAATTGAAATATAAAAACTTCTACACTTCAGGTATGATGAGAACCAATCAATAACCAGACCCAATAAAACAATTGAAGCATCAGCTCATCTTGATGCATGCTCAATCATCCAGGTAAGTAAATCCCCAAAAAGTTGATTCTGTTCATCTGGACGTAGCGTTTTCAGTGGGAGAAACGTTTCGTCACTCATCCAAGTGACTTCTTCAGTCTCAGCTGACTGCAGGTTTCCCCAATCTTATAAACAGTACATTTGCATAACGACTGAAACCAGCCCACTGAGGGAACAATGGGCTGGGAGGTCAGTTCCTTAATCTTAATTATGCAAATTCTCATGACCATTGATCAACAAGCACTGATCAAAGATCATTGATTACTGATCAAAGACCACTGATCAGTGACCACATTTAGACTATACACAGAGTTCCTACAGACATCAACACAAGACGTTCAGTAGCCGTCGCCTGGTGTTACAAAACAACCCATTCAGTGGAACAAAATTGGACATCCAAAAATTCAGTTCTGTAGGGAATCATTTTGGTTTCCTCTGAGTACTGGTAATTCTAAACTGGTAATTGATGTTAGGTAGATAAAGTGCTGTAAGCATGTTGGGGATATTTCCCTTCTTTGTTGCGTTGGCAGCCTAAAGTAGTTGTTTCTGTCCTGGATGCAGTTTTCACTTTACCACCGCACTCTCCTTCTTTTCTGCAATGAAAAGTAAAGTCCATATCCATGCTGCAGGCTGCACCACTGTTTTCCTGCTTGAAAGGAATTCAGCTGATTGTAGCTCAAGTGCAAACATAACCAGTGAGATGACATGATAGGCAACCAGACGGACAATCCCAAGGAATTGAACTAATGTTCGGTGGAACGTTCCCAGCCCAATTATCCTTCAGGATTTTCTGGTAGAGAGCAGAAGTCATGGTTCCATAAGTTGCGGTCATGGTGCTGGGCCCTTAACACCAGTGTTTTTTTTGTTTTTGGACTTCTGTTTAATATTTAATATCTTCTGTTTGACCGTTAGTCATATTTTAACAAATTACTTTTTCACATAGGGCCAGGTAGGTGTGGATAGCTTTCTTCACCTAATAAATGAAATCATCATTTAACTGTGTTGTGTATTTGCTCAGATTATCTTAGTCTAATGTTAAAAGTTATTTGATGATCAGAGACATGTAAGTGTGACAAACATGCAAAAGAAAATAAAGAAATCAGGAATCGGGCAAATACTTTTTACAGCACTGTAGCTATTTGAGTGAAATCATGAAAACAATGTGACTAACATCGTCTAATGCTTGACAAATGTTCTTGAACGAGACAGCAGGATCGAACTGTCCACCAGTTATTCAGCATCTTCATCTCAAGAGGAAATGTGTTCACATCAGTTTATCAAGTGTATGTGCTCCTGTAGGCACTTTTTATGTTATAAAAAACTGAGATCGTACACTTTTATTGCACTTCACCATGTTAAGCGATTAATCTGAGTCAGCATGGTGGCACAGAGGTACAAGGTCAAATTCACTTCAGTAGGGAGAGGTGGTTTCATGTGAAGCTGCAGTGAACGCAGAGATGGCTCTTGCACTGAGCTGCATTTGCAGCTGCTGTTACCTTGGTTTGAATTTCTTGTAATCACCTTGTTATCTGATTTCTTTCTATCCAACCAGATCAACCAGGACATCCACAGAAAGTACACACTGTCATCTGATGCAGAGCTGATCCTCATAAGATCGCTGACGTTAGGCAAAGTCACCAGTAAGTCATTGTGCAGCTGTAATCAATGATTCTAATTTGGCTTTAACCAAAAGATGTGGAGTGAGAATCATTTTTCACTTCTCGACTGTGTCGTTGTAGGAATGGAGAACTTTGATGAGGAAGTGATACAAGGAGCTTCTAAAGGTTTCATTGGCTGCCTTTCCTCAGTCCAGTTTAATCATGTCGCACCACTGAAGGTAGCGCTGACGAATCGCGGAAGCTCGTTAGTCACCATCCGTGGTCCGTTGGTCCAATCAAACTGTGGAGCGCTAGCTGAGTCACATACTCTGCAAGGTAAAATGCACATCCATGACACTGATGCTCAAAGTTGGTCATAGAAAAAAGTCATTTGAGCAGGTGTGAATCGAATCTATTTATCTGCATGTAGACTCACAAACACACGAGCTGATTGTTTCGCTCTGTCAATGCTGAGTCTTTACAATGTGAAGTGCTTTGAAGAAGTCGTTGTTGTAGTTTGTTTCTATATAAATAAAACTGAACTGTTGAGAAAGGTTTGGATAGCTTTTTCCCTTAATTAATGAAAACTATCATCAGTCTATATATACAGTGCTGTGTATCCCCCACCGTATACATGGGGGACACATTTTTTGGATCTCCTGCTGTTTACTCAGTGCAATTATTCGGAAATGGAAGAAAAATAAAAGGACTCTCTATTGCCCTTGGTCTGGAGCTCAGTGCAAAATCTTGTCTCGTGGGCTGAGATGAGAAACATAGTGGATCAGCCCAAAACCACACAAAAGTAATGATCTAAAGCCAGCTGGGACCGCAGTCACCACCACTGGCAACTGGCAAGTCCCCTTGCTCAAGAAGGCACAGTTCTGGCTTAAGTTTGCCAGTGAACATCTAAATGGTTCAGAGAAGGCTTGGAACAAAACTATTTTGGTCACATGAAACCTAAATCCTAAGATGTTTCAAAGAAGTGTGTTACCATTGTGCTCTCCAACGAGTGTTTCTCTACCACGGACCAAGTCATGTTTTGATTGGGGATCAAGTACTCATTTCTCTCAGTGACATGCAAACCAATTTAAAACTTGAGTAGCTGATGTCCTAGTGTTCTTCACCACCAGTATGTCACTTTTTGTGGGCAGTTTATTCCCATCTGTAGCCTTTTACAGTCCCGTGCATAGCCTACAAATAACAATTAAATCATTATGCAGGGCGATACTGTGACAATCCTAATACATCCATCGTGCTCTGAAGCAAAGGAGGAGGAACTGCAAAAACTAAATCAATTCCCTCGTAATTTCAGTGAAACTGCTTCTTCTGTCAGCGTTTCTCAGACACAAGCAAAACACTCCAAGTGTTCTGACACTGGATGCAAGAAAACCTCTGCTTTATATACTCCTCAGAAGGTCAGAGTTAAAGAATTACTGTATTAGTTTCATTTTGACTTGTGATTGTTAGGATCATATTTCCATAACAATCTGGTTTATTTTATTGTGGTTAGCATTAGCATTGGATTTGATCGTATGTACACAAGCCAGAGCTCTCTGTACGGTTTGTTAAAAGACACCTTAAGACCAGTAAAGTAGGACTGGTTTCCATATTTGTTTTTTCCCTTTATTAATCCCGAAGGAAATTAATAAAGTATATGATATCGACACCGAGCCGGCTTTTTGCTAGCATTCCTTTGTGCATCTTTCTCAGTGATCGATTTTAAAGAAAATGATCCAGATCCACATTTAAAATAGTTTTTCGTTTGCCTGATGTGAAGTGCAGAAGTGCACTAGTTAAAAAAGAGAGAGAACTGGTGTCGTCTGTCTTTTTTCTTTTTCACTGGACTGGATGTGTTACAAAAACGTTGGCTAACGTTACAGTGGTACAACAAGCGAAAGAGGTATAAACCAAACTCCCAAGAGAAACACAGAACACGATCATAGTACAGTAAGAAAGCTCGCCTACTGGATTGTGTAAATTAGGAATCTGCATTCCAGGGTAGGACTGCTATTTAAAATCATTTTCAGAAGCAGTGAAATTTAAATAGACTACGTTTTTCTTTGCCTCTCTTGAGAATCAAAGGGACGGAACCTGAAATGAACCAAATATAATCATCATATAATGGAGCTGTACTGCAGCACACCTCATTTTACTGGAAAAGATGACAGCTAGTCATTAAAGAGAAGTTGACATCGTATGTATGAAAATGATGATTGTTTCTCTTTGTTTCTGTTCTGCAGATCAGGCTGTAAATGCAAATAAAGATAAAGAGCAGCGTGCCGGCAGCACCCAGAAGGATTTGGCTGTAATAGCAGGTCTGTTTTGTGCTCTTGTTTTTTCGTTGGTTAATTGAAAATGAGTCCCACCTGTTTGTCATTTGTCATTCTCTCCTTTTGGCTCCGTCTTAATGCCTTTTCCTTATCCCTTGATAACTCGGCCCCAGCTCAAGCTTATTGTCATGATTGTGTCTTAAACCTTCTCTTTATTTGAAATGAAACTTGATGCTGTAATGTGTGCTTTCTGAACAAGACATTTCTGCTTTGCTTTTAAAATCTATATATACATGTCCCCAGATGATATTACTTATAAACCCTATCGGAGGCCCCATAACTAAGATTATCTTTAAGTAATTAGCAGGATCACGAAATGTTACCCTTTCATTCTCTGAGGAACTGTGCCTGTTTCAGATAATATGTTTGTCATTTGCTTGTTTGCTTCATATGCATCCACTCTGCTATCTGTAAGATAAATGTTAGGCTATGAAGACAGAACACGGTTAGTCAAATTCAACATAAAGACTGGAATAAGGACTATTTAATTTAAACTTTGTTAATTAACCTGTTTTTTCTGATTTGTTAAATTACAACCAACAAAGTGTGACAAAAGCAGTCTCCCTTTTTTGGGTGGGTTGGTGGGGGTTGAACATAAGACAGTTTCGTGGCTCAGACCAGTTTCCAGGCAACCAACGGGGACTCCGAGGTGTTACTGATCCCTCATATTTACCACAGACACATGACAGTGTTGTAGTCTTTTCATCCAGCTCTTGACAAGAAAACAAATCAGTACATTTCCCAAGAAGAACATTTCTTTTATTCAACTTTTAAATGTTTATTTTAGGTCACCTCTTTTTTAACAAATTTGAAATCATATTTTTGTTGTGGCTGCAGATTAAATTGTGATGCATCCTGTTTTCTTTAATTATCTTTGTAAATCATTTCTAATCAATTTAGTTTGCCACAGGAGGACTGCAGTCTCATTTTATTCTCATTTCAAAGGCACAAAGGGTATTCTAAAATACTGAATGACGCGTCTGGCTACTTATTTTGAGTTAAAATTCATTCATTCATTCAAAATTTCACTTACAAAATGTGTGCAAAAGTGACTACTTTTCAAATCTCTTCATGACAAATTCCTTGTCAAACCAGGTGGACTCACCTAAAGCCAGTCCCCTATTCTCCAGTTTCAGGGAGAGTAATTTAGACCGCTTCTTCACCATTGTGTGTAGTATTTGTCAGGATAATTTTGTCCAAACTTGCTGAGAAATAAACAGATAATTGCATAATTGCTTTGGTCAGAAGTTTCCATACACTCATCCTGGGTATGAATGTCGTGGTAATCGGAGGCTTTTAATGATTTCTTTGAACCATTTTTTTTCCATAGGTGGCATGATTATGTAGGGTTGACATTTTTGGGGTTGCCTCTTATCCACACAGTCTGTATATATGCAGACTACACATACCGGCTCAAATATATACATATCCCTTCACAAGGTAGCTTTAGGTAGCATTAGCTTTTGGTAACCATCAACAAGCTCCTGGGATAATTCTGACTGGACATTTAACCACTCTTCTTTATTTATATTGTCTTTGTTTTATGGCACAGACCCAGCTTTTAAGCACACAAGTTTTCAATGAGGTCACTGCCAGGGTTTTGGAAAGGCCATCTAGCTAGTTGATTTGAGGTGAGTTAGGTAGTCCCCCACCACTTTGTACCAGTGGTAGCCAAACAGTCCCTGAGCATGATGTATCACCATCACGCTGTAGGACTTGACTGTTGGTACAGTGTCATTAAGTATGAAAATTTTGCACTTTGTAGTCCTTGGCAGCCTTGGTGGTTCCTTGGTTGTTCTTGAATATTCTAACCAGTTTGGGTCTTCTTGCAGACCTTGCCAAAGTGGGGACACATCCAAATGAGTTGTATTTGTGTACAGTCGTCTTAACTAATGATGTTGGAAACTGAAGTTCTGAAGAAACAGAAAGAATCTGAAGAAATAGCCTTTGTCCTTGTATATGAGTTACCCTTGGGATCAATCCAGAGTGAAACAAATCCTTTTTGTTCTGGCATACATAAACTACCAGTTGTACAATAGTCAGTCGAGGTCACTAACAAGTCATTAGACCTTGGCCTTGTGTTCAGACACTAGAACCTTCAGCATCGCTTATTAAAATATTTGAATGTATGTATACTTCTGTGTAAAGAAAATCTTGTGCTCTCAATACTTGTTTTCTAAAGTCATTAAATGTTAATGCTGTTCAATTATTCCATCCTTGAAAGGAACTGTTCAAAGAAATCCTTATATCTGTTTTTTGGAGAGATGCATCACACTTACTCTTAACCAACCACAGTTCCCGGGATTACCGTAATGACCTCTTATGTTACTGAAAAGCACAGAGTCACTCAATTCTTCCAACTGAGCAAAAGGCTCAGGAGTTAGAGATGTTTAAAAACACCTGTCTGATGCCAGCAACAGGTTAGGGGGGTTAAACAAGCACACTCGTTTTGGTGGTTGGCTGTTATGTAGAATAGAAAATTGAAGGCATGATGTCATACTCTTTATTTTCTTTCTAATGATCTTAGACAGAAACAAAACTGGTAGCAGTGCAGTAAACCACCCTTTGAAGTGGCTGCCAATCATGGTGGCCGGGCAGTGTTGTCACCTTGACAGTACTTCCTCTGTCCACATGTGTGCAGGACTAAACATGTGAATACTGCTAAATTGCTGCTCCAACACTATTTAAATCTGGGGCCACCAACACCGCCATCATCTAACATCACCTGTTGTTTCCAGGTGTGGTCACTGCAGTGGTCTTCATAACCGTGTGCGCACTGGCTGTGGTGATCCGGCTGGTCTACCAGCAGCGGCGGGCCCAGAGGAGCAGCGGCAGCATCAAAGAGGAACACAGACACAGCATGTACACAGACTACAGGACTGAGCTGCACCTCCACAACCCAGTCAGAGACAGCGTGAAGGAATACTACATCTGACTGCAGGGTGCAGCCTATGTCACAAACTTACCTCTTTCTTCTAAAGGACTAACAGGTGGACGTGCTGCCGCAGGATTTCTTACAACACTGCATATCTCTGCCCTGGAAGTTCCCCAGGGACACTGCAAAAGTCAGCAGACTCCAATCCACTCTCCTAAATGCTCCTGTAAAAGCAAGTGGCTGAATCTTTGCAGCTCTTAGTGTATTTGATGTTGGTGAAATTGTCAGAATCAAGCTGCTGTGGTTTCCGTCATTGCGAAATGTGTAAAGCAAAAGTCGATCGTTCCGAGGGATGAAAAATGGGGCGTGGACGAGCGCAGCGAGCACAGAAGCTGCCGACTGTCCTGAATGTGCACAACAATATTTCCACATTTCAGTGGGACTCACTAAATTGTATTTGTTAGTCAGGAAATGTAGGCAAGGCCTGTAAGATATGCATCCATTCTCTGCTCTCTGTTTGTTTTTCCACTGGGGGTGAATGTCGCAGAAGAAAAGGGGACAATACTGCCTACACTGTATGAGTGCCTAATTTGCATATTTGTTTTTATTTGAACATTTTCAAAGATCTTCGTGTGACCCTCACAGAGCAGGCACATTTTCCTAGAAAAGAGCTTACTGTCATTCCAAGCCACGCTGCAGGAAACAAAAAAAAAATTGGAATTTCACAGAATTTCATAGGCTCTAGAGCGTGGCCGTTAGTGATGGGTGACCATCGGTAACATTTCTTTTACCAGGCTGTTTACCACTACACTGTTTATAGCAGCATGGAAACTGACAGATGGAAAAGTCCAAGAAAACTTGTTAACAGGATGTACAGTGAGGGCCTCATTTATCAAAGTCTGCATAAAGAAAACCTTTGTTTAAAAAAATAATAATAAAAACTGATAGTGTGCCCACACGCTGTCTTTATCATAGCACAGCACAGTGTTCAACACATCATGAAGTTACCCTCAGCACATAGACGGGGGTCTACACACGTGGACACCCACATATTTTGGGGCCTCTGGAAGGAAAAAGTGACCATAATAATCCCTGTTTGTATTCTGTTATCTTGTAATCATTCACAGATTCATATCGGGGAGCTTCTCAGTTCATCTCTGTCTCAGACAAGTTGCTCGAGCTCCTTTAACCTTTAACCCACTTTCCTTTCACAAACAAAGGTGTGAACAGCATGTGAGTGAGGCTGCTGTGCTTACAGCCACAGCCGTCCTACTTCTCACACAAACGTGTCACATATATAAAGGATGGATGTAGCCACCATGACATCCTTTTGTATAGCCTCATGCTGAACACTGATAGCCTAGCAATCAATCACACTGTAAAGCGTGCCCTGTTTTATTCTCCGTTTTGACTCCGAGATCAACTTCAGTCTTCTAGTTTCTTGCCGACGTCTCTGCAGCCAGGCCCCTTTGCAACCCAAGGACCAGCCCCCTGCTGGCCAGTGGAAACCGTGAAGATTTAATGCACATCTTCCTTTGTGACACACTGAAGAGCCAAGCAGTCTTTTATATAAACCTGACCACAACATGACCACACTACGTGTTATGTGGATAAATGAATGCTTGACTCGGGAGAATTTGGGATCTTTATGTGATGTTGCTACTTTCATGTGACAACAATAAAATTTTAAGAACTCAAGCGCAACATTGATATTAATTAGCACGAAGAAAAATGTGTATATCAACAGCTGATAAATGAGGCCCCGACTCAGTAACTCTCAACACTGAGTGTGGCAGGTGTTTTTGTTCATGATGAAGAAGATGCAATATGTAAAAAAGCTGTGAATTGTGTCATAAAAGTAGCAGAAATAAGAAAATAACTGAGAGAAATGTATTATTTAAAGCAGTTATTTATGCCAAGACTAAAGGGTATAATTATCAAGCAGACGGCCTGTGTGAAACGCCACAGGTAGCCAGAAGCAGCAATTACAGCCCTCTTCCTGTGCTGTCCAATCCTGAGAGCTTGTGTTCTTTAACATACAGACAGCAGTTTGCTTCATATGGCAAGTTTTGGGTTAACAGAAATCATAGTACCCGAGAGCAAGATCACAGCAGCAAGTTTGCGAGGTTTTGTCCCGTGGAGGAGAACGTCCGCATTTTGCTCGGAAATGTCTGGGAATTTTTTCATAGCAGCATTTACTTGTGGAGTACCAAACCCGTAGTACAAGTACAAAAGTTTAATCTGGCTTGTATTTTAGAGCACTAACCAGCAGTGCTTAGAGCTTTTTGCAAAAAAGAGGATGGCCAATATCATACCGGATGGAATTAATTTATTTTCAGATTTACCGGCAGTGAAGTGGTACTTTTTATGTGTCTCAAATGGAAATGTGAAAAAGGAAAATTAAAGGATGGATGAAAATGGAGACTACTTTGCTTTTTTAGATCCTTGCTTCTAGTGGGCACAAAGGTGATGCCAGAGAAAACAAATCATGTTATCTAAATTTAAAAAGCAGCCTTTCGGGCCCAGTTCTGCATTATCATATTGATCCCATTATCCACTGGGCTCAGCTGCTCTCTGGCTGCATACCTGTCTTTGTCACCATCAGTTATGCTTTGAACTTAACGGGCTAAACATAAAGGTTAAGTCCAAAGAAAAGCTGACAGAAACACGGTTGTTTATTTAGCATCTTGTCATGAACTAAAGTGTTCATTCTCCTGGGATCTAAATGTCAGAATAAAATGTTTTAAAAAACAACAAAGCAGTGAGATTTACCTCACGTAAATATTTTTGGACCAATGCACTGATGAATACAAAGACTGGAGCTCCAGCTCAAACAGCTAAAGATGACTGAACGTGATGATGGACAGTGGTATGGCTGGATGAGCTCTTGAGCCCGTGTACCCTCTCTGTGCATGTCCTCCAAATATGCCTGAAGATATGATTCCCATATTTGTGAATGAATACATACCTCTCAGAGAGTTTAAGTTATACTGCAATGGGTAATATCATGTGATCACTTCTTAATGATTTGTATAGCTGCGGTTTTATTAAGAATCTATTGTATAGATGTATAATTTAATAATAAAAGTCAATATATTGGTAAGTTTTGTTGTTTAAAATGACTTCACTTCTCTGCTTTAAAGGTAATGTTTGTCATTTCCTGTGTAGTACTTGAACGCCTCGCTTTAACTTAATGCCCAAAACATCTGCATTAAACTGATATCCACAGAAGATCAAATAGGACTGGGCAGCACTTTCACACTGTGCAGTGAGTCAGTCTGACTTTGATTTTACAGGTCATTACTATTGCATCCTCATTTACAAAGTGGCCTGGAAAAAATGCCTCTTAAGGAAATGGGATGAGGCTAGAAAGAACGGTGCACATCTGGACATCGTAACTGAAACTTTCAGTCAAGTCGTTACAGAAGCCAATGTAAACAGGCTTTTTGTTTGATCATTAAGCTGTTTTATGCTTCTGTACCTTTGACCTCTGTCTTTGTCCTTGTTTGCCAAACAAGGACAAAGTTCAGTCACAGTTTTAGTATTGATCAAGATGAGCGACAGATTACAGACAGTAGGATGTACAGTATGGCATCAGTCTCTCAGTCTGTGCCCAAGCACACAAGGTCGATTTATTGGAGGCCTTCATCTCTCACAGTGTGAAGAAAGATCAGGTCTGAATAGAGAACTGTTCTAGCAAAACCTATTCCAGAAAAACGCACCAATCAAAGCTGAATAGTCATCACTATGGTGTTTCTTGTTTGTTTTATGAAAATGTTTAATGACAATTATTGATTGTTACAGCTTTAAAAAAACTAAATTAAGAGAGTGTTCTCTTGGAAGAACTTTCTCATACTGTTGTGGTTTCTCTTATAACTTTGTTCTTCAAGCGATTCCCAGTTGGGTTCAGACGAGGACTCTGGGATAATACTTTGATTATTTCACTGTTCTCAGCTTAAAGGAAGAGCTTTACCCGTTTTTCAATGTGTCGCTTGCTGTTTGGAAGTTGATGATCGGGAAGGAACAGTAAGCTGGGGAAGGAGATTCTCAGAAACAGCCACAACAGGTTTGATGCTGAGCAGGATGTTGGATAAGTTCTCCTCTGTCCACAGGATGTGCTCCTCAGAGAAGGATGAAAGCTGTCAGTCACTCTGTTTAGCAATGAATTGGAACTAGTGTTCAACAAATTTTACACACAGGCTTTCCTTTTATCTCGATTTTTTCATATGTGAATGGCTAGCATTTTGAATTTTATGAATGATATAGTTTTCAAATATGTTTGGACACTGGCAACAAAAGTGTAACATTTGGGTAATGTTGAACAAAATAGCTGCTGGAAGACTTATAACCAATTAGGTCAATTAGTAACAAGCCTGCAGTAGCGGTGGGCGACACGGGCGGTTGCCGGGGGCGGCATCGCGGTGGGGGCGGCATCATGGGCATCGGCAAAAAAAAAAAAAAAAAAGTTACTGAATCTTTTGGACTGTGTTCAGCACAATATGAATTAGTCATTGTCAATTTCTACTAATCTCATTATATGACGAATTATAATGGCTGTTTGTTAGCTGTTTGCATACTATGCATATACTCTCTCTCTCTTCATATATATGTGTGTGTGTATGTTTATCTGGTTAAATTCAGTATGGTTCCAACAACAGTTTTTACAATAAAATATGTTAATATACAATCCTTAATATGTTTTATGTTTGGGTGTGGGGTGGGGTGGGGTGGAGGGTACGGGGTGTGGGCACGGTGGGGTGGAGCGTACGGGGTGTGGGCGCCAGAGGGAGTGTTCGCCCAGGGCACCAAACAGGCTAGGACCGCCCCTGTTTCCATGAGCGGTTCTAGTTACAGTGGCTTGCAAAAGTATTCGGCCCGTTTGAACTTTTCCACATTTTGTCACATTGCAGCCACAAACATGAATCAATTTTATTGGAATTCCACGTGAAAGACCAATACAAAGTGGTGCACATGTGAGAAGTGGAACGAAAATCATACATGATTCCAAACATTTTTTACAAATAAATAACTGCAAAGTGGGGTGTGCGTAATTATTCAGCCCCCTGAGTCAATACTTTCTAGAACCACCTTTTGCTGCAACTACAGCTGCCAGTCTTTTAGGGTATGTCTCTACCAGCTTTGCACATCTAGAGACTGAAATTCTTGCCCATTCTTCTTTGCAAAACAGCTCCAGCTCAGTCAGATTAGATGGACAGCGTTTGTGAACAGCAGTTTTCAGATCTTGCCACAGATTCTCGATTGGATTTAGATCTGGACTTTGACTG